>JAYESA010000271.1:0-279394 GCA_036927795.1 Iris macrosiphon
GGCACCAAGCTAAGATTCATCACGACTTACCACCCCCAGACGGACGGACAATCAGAGAGAACCATCCAGACCTTGGAAGATATGCTACGAGCTTGTACCTTAGATCTTGGTGGATCTTGGGAGAATTACCTTCACTTGGTGGAATTCTCGTACAATAACAATTATCAGGCCAGTATTCAGATGGCACCTTTTGAAGCACTGTAGGGAAGGAAGTGTAGGTCACCTTTGGCTTGGGACGACATTGGTGAGCGAAAGATATTAGGCCCAGAAATGATTATGCAGACAGTAGAGATTGTCAAGCAGATTAGAGAGCGACTTTGGGTTGCACAAGATAGGCATCATCATTGGGCCGATCAGCATCGTAGATCTTTAGAGTTTCGTGTCGGCGACCACGTATTTTTGCAGATTTTGCCTACTCGTGGAGTCATTAGATTCGGGGTTCGCTAGAATCTTAGTACCATATAGGTAGGTCCGTTCGATATTCTCGAACAAGTAGGTGATATTGCTTATCGTCTTGCCATTCCGCTTTCGTTACGTGAGGTACACGATGTATTTTATATGTCTCAGTTACGTAGGCATGTTCCGGATCCGAGTCATATCCTCGATCACTCTGAATTAGTCTTTGGTACCGACTTATCTTACGAGGAGCAACCCGTATCCATATTGGATCGAAGGGAGAAGGTGCTCAAGAATCGGATTATTTCTCTTGTCCGGGTTGCTTGGGGCCATCACTCTCTAGGGGAATCAACGTGGGAGCGTGAGGATGATATTCGATCCTGGTACCCGTACCTATTCGATTCAGAAGGTATATTCTTTCTTACGCCATCATATTTCGGATTCTGTGATCAAGTGATCACATTTATGTTGTGATGATATTGCTTGCATGTGTAGTTGCTAGTAGATTATATCATGTTTGTCCTGACTTCTCTAGCTATTGCTTGGATTCAAATTTTGAGGACAAAATTTTTCTAAGGTGGATAGAGATGTCACTCTCCATTCCCGATATACGTATTTGGAACGTATTTTATTTTAGCAGGGTTGCATGTGCATGGAGACTAGACCCATTCTTTGGTTTAACCTAGTTCCTGGTTTATTTTGTGGATTGGTTCAAGTCATGAGAACTTTTTGGTTCAACCCTCAACCCTACCATATATAACCCAATATTTCTCTCTCTCTCTCTCTCTCTCTCTCTCTCTCTCTCTCTCTTCACTTCTTTATTTTCGACCCTCTCTTTATGCTCCTCTCCATATTTCCATAGACAAGTACACCTTGCATGAGAAATGGAGAAATCCTCTATATTATTGTTCCATTATATTTATTATGTATTTCTAAGCACTTTTAGTTCTTGGAGTTTTCTGTTTTGATGGATGAATTAGTATAGATCTATATTTTTAAACTTAGGGTTTTTATGAGTTTCATGAGTTTTTTTTTGTTTTGATCTATTAAACTTGTGTCTTTGAAAACCATTTTTTTACATGATAGATCTTTCAATTTAGACATTTTTGCTTTTTGTTTACCCGATTTGGACTTAAAATGTGAATTTTATGGACAAAACAAGATTTCAGTTTTTGGAGCTTTTTCGCCATGGCTGAACCTGCTGTTGGAGAAGACGAAGTTCCCATGCGGCCAGTGAGGCTGAGAGTGCCATCGGCCTGAGAGGGTTATGCGGCATGAACTATTACCGCATACTGACAGTATGCGTCCATCTTGTTGGACGCATGACTGCTTATTTACACAAGTGTCCTTGAACGCTTTGTGTTTCCACTCGCTGAACGAATGAGAAATTTGCTAAGTCCAAAGGACTTCCATGTGGCATCGACCCATATGTGGCACCGACACTCATGCGTCCTGAAGAGCATGCAACCACTATTTTCTTGGACGTATGTCATGCCCCAGTACCAGAATATGTAGACGGACATGGACAGCTACCCCGTACAAGATACTATCGTCGTACGACGATCACGGCTATATAATACAAGGGGGTGAATGCTGTCACGCCCCAATTCTGTGGAATTGATAGTCGTCCCCCAGGCGTGACGCCGTGCGGGCCTAGGTTGTGCACCGCACAAGGCTAAGGTATTTTTGCATAGCGAGCACATATTCAGAGTACGCAGATAAATTGAAACACAGATTTGAAACATGAAAAAGTTCTCTTTTTATTGATAATATGAACATCTATTACAAACTCTTGAATTGAGTCATAAGGTTGCCACCCGGGCTTACAAAAGTATTGACACAAAATGAGATAGCAGTCCTGTATATTACATCATTTACTAAACTTCAAAATGTAAAGACCTCCTGGTGGAATGATGGCCTTTCCACGGAGTTGTATTTGAGCTTTGAGTAGCTAGCTCCTTTGTTCAAGAACTTCAAAAGATGGCACGCTCTGGACGTGCCTACAGTTGGACTGGATTGGGGGATGACTTCTGCTCCTCGCTCGGCTCTCCTTAGTGCGGGGAACCTGTTTCAACGAGCGTCAGTATATTAAAATATACTGGTGAAGACAAGCTAACCCAACTATACCAATCAACACGTTGTTTATATGAAGCATGCATATTATTTATGGTCTTTCTATCTTGCCTTAGTTCATTTTACAAGCAGCAAAATATAATAAAACTACCTAAATGAACTTGCCACCGTTCGGTGACTTTTACCTGCCCGTCTGAACCACCTGCACAAAACTTACCATGTCCTTCCCTGCCATGAAGACACAAGTTAGCTTGCAACAGGATTAAATATACGAGGGGATCACTGGATAAAATGCCATGAAGGATGAGTTATAGTCTATGAACGAGGATGGTATGCAACAAGAGTACTTGGGGCGTTGCACGCCATCCCCTCTAGCACAGGAGACTAAACTGGAGTTTCACCCGGATTGGATCGGTGCCAGTGCCCCAGCAACCGTCCGCAGGAACTAAGGCCTTGTGCACAAGTTGTCCGTGATCAAACGTAGTACACTAAGTTAGTAGTTGAGGCAAATCAGGGCAATATCAGGCACAGGACAATAACAGGGCTAGATCTACTTTTGCATAGTCTTCCTGTTCAGTTTATTGCATTCAGGATGAGTTCTATACATAACACAATTTAAAGAAGAGTATACATTATAACTTGTATTTAT
This sequence comes from Iris macrosiphon, assembly GCA_036927795.1. Lineage (NCBI taxonomy): Eukaryota > Viridiplantae > Streptophyta > Magnoliopsida > Asparagales > Iridaceae > Iris > Iris macrosiphon. Next base: position 3,119 of record JAYESA010000271.1, read on the forward strand.
GCGTATGATGAATATTCTAAACGAACAAGTATGCAAATGAGCAACCGTTCACAAGTTTGATTGACAAGTATAATAATCCAAGTCTATTCCCTTTTTATCTTGAAATCTTTTTAGTTATTACTTGGTATTGTTTGATCGGGGCAAACAAGAATGCAAGATTTTTAGGTGTGAAGACTGGAAGAAGGGACAACTGAATCGAATATAAGCCACTCACTTAGTTGGTTGGAAGGGAGAAGGAAAGAGGTGCTTCAGGACTCCGCTCGAGCGTCGCCTACTATCCGTTCACCTACATTGCCAGGAACAACTGATCAATACATCTTCCACTCTTTCCAATATCAGAATTGAAGTGCAGTTCAACGAACAAAACAATGAAATCCATCGAAATCGTTCAAGAAATCTCAAGCAAATCCGAAAACCAACTCAAGGCACGAAAGCAACAAGCGACAACAAAAACTGAGACAACAAAAGATGCAGCGGAGAGGTCCCTCCTGACTCTGCCGCTAAGTCGATCCTGAGAGCACGGTCCACTGAATATGGGAATCGATTCCGAAGAAATAAATCTATAACGAGGATGAGTTCTTATTTCAATCTATCTCGATCGAACGATACCGTCTTGTATTTCTTAGTCGCGCTCCCCGAATAGGGGGAACGGGGCACCACATCCTACCCAACTAATTGGAAGTTTCATACCAAAACTTAGGAATAGAACCTACCACTAGGAAATAATAAGGGAAACCTTTCCCTCATCTCAGATTCAAGCTCCCAAGTGGATTCTTCGATCGAGTAATTTTGCTAAAGCACGCGCACGAGAGGAACCGAACGACTTCGAAGCAGCTTTTCTTTCTGATCCAAAATTTGCACAGGTTGTTCGACATACGTCAAGTCTACTCTAAGGTCCAGTTGATCAAGATATACCACGTGGCTCGGGTCGTACACATACTTCCTAAGTTAAGAAATATGGAAAATATCGTGCACTTCAGATAGTGACGGCGGTAGGGCAATCTGATATGCAACTGAGGCGAGTCGCTTTAGTATCTCGAATGGGCCGACAAATCTCGGACTTAGCTTTCCCTTTGCTCCAAATATGGTGACTCCTCGCATGGGAAAAACCTTGAGAAATACCCTATTGCCTTCTAGAAACTCAAGTGGCCTTCTATGCGCATCAGCGTAGCTCTTTTGGCGACTTTGAGCTACCTTTAGTCTTTCCCGGATCAAACGAATCTTTTGAACAGTTTGCTCCACAAGCTCCGGGCCAAAAATCTATCGTTCTCCAACTTCGTCTCAACAGATCAGGGATCTGCACTTCCGCCCATACAACGCCTCATACGACGCCATCTGAATCCTGGATTGGAAACTGTTGTTGTATGCAAATTCAGCTAACGGTAGATGCAGGTCCCAACTCGTCTTCAAGTCCAAGGCGCAGAGTCATAGCATGTCTTCGAGGATTTGGTTGACACATTCTGTTTGGATGTCGGTCTGTGGATGGTAGGCGGAGCTGAACTTCAACTTCGTCCACATTGCTAACTGCAGGCTTCCCAGAAATGCGATATGAATCGACCATCTCTATCGGAGACTATGGAAACGGGCATGCCGTGGAGCCGAACGATTTCGTTGAGGTAGATCTGAGCCAAGCGGTCGGCACTCCAAGTAGACTTGATAGACAGAAAATGAGCTGACTTGGTGAGACGATCAACAATGACCCAGACGACATCATTCCCTCGTTGCGTCTTTGGCAAGCCAATAATGAAATCCATTGTTATATGTTCTCATTTCCACTCCGGAATAGCGAGGTTCTGCATCTCTCCACACGGCTTCTGTGTTCAGCCTTTACCCTCTGACAAGCCATGCAATGCGACACGAACAGCGCCATATCTCGTTTCAAGCCATGCCACCAAAACGTCGTTCGGAGATCTCGATACATCTTTGTGCTACCCGGATGAGAAGTATAACTAGCATAATGAGCTTCAGTGAGTATCTCTTTTCTGAGGGTCGCATCATCTGGAACGCACAGTCTTTCCTTCACTCAGATCATCCCGTCTGTGCCTACCGCAAAGTCGGTTGCCTTTCCTGCTGAGATAAGAGCTTGGATCTTTTGCAGGAACATGTCATCCTTCTGAGCGGCCTTGACCTTTTGTAACAAGTTAGGCTCGAGGCGCAGTTATGCCACTTGCGCCCCCTTTTTGTATCTGATTAGTAGTATAATGCCCAAGGATTCAAGATCTCGGTGCAGCCTGTCATCAATAGCCAAACTCCCAACGAACACTCGACTCGGTGCATCAGCTACAACATTTTCCTTACCAGGCGTGTATCTGATCATGAGGTCAAAGTCGCTAAGTAGTTCAAGCCAACGCCGTTGTCAAAGATTCAAATCCTTCTGTGTATAAAGATATTTCAAACTCTTATGGTCCGTATAGATCTCGTACGGTACACCATAAAGGTAGTAGCACCACAGCTTCAGTACGAACACCACTACGGCAAGTTCAAGATCATGTGTCGGGTAATTCTTCTCGTGAGACTTTAGCTGCCTCAACGCGAAGGCTATCACTTTGTCCCTTTGCATAAGGACACATCCTAATCATTTGCCTGAGGCATCACTGTATATTTTGAAGTCATCAGGTCCGTCCGGAAGAGTAAAGATTGGAGTAGAGACGAGGCGCTGCTTTAACTCCGCAAACGAAGCTTCACAGTCGTCCGTCCAAGTGAACTTTACTCCCTTCCGAGTGAGCTGAGTCAGGGGCGACGTAATTTTTATAAAATCTTGTATAAATCTCCGGTAGTAGCCCGCCAAACCAAGGAAACTCCGAATATCGCTAGCTGACTCCGGTCGTTTCTACTGCATAATGGCTTCTACCTTCCTTGGGTCAACTGAGATGCCTTGCGCAGAAATAATGTGCTCTAAAAAGGATATGTTGTCCAGCCAGAACTCGCATTTACTTCGCTTGGCATACAACTTGTTGTCTCGAAGGGTTTGAAGCACCATCCGCAGGTGTCCTGCGTGTTCATCCATATTCTTTGAGTACACTAAGATGTCATCGATAAAAACTACCATAAATTTATCGATGAATGGCCGAAATACTTGATTCATCAAGTCCATGAATGCAGCAGGTGCATTCATCAGTCCAAACGGCATAACGAAAAACTTGTAATGCCCGTAACGAGTTCGGAAGGCAGTCTTCTGGCTTAATCTTCAGCTGGTGGTAGCCCGAGCGAAGATCAATTTTTGAAAACATTGTTGCCCCCTGTAGCTGATCAAACAGGTCATCTATCCTTGGCAGAAGATACTTGTTTTGGATAGTGACTTTATTCAGCTCCCGATAATCGATGTAGAGGCATAGCGTCCAGTCTTTCTTCTTCACAAAGAGCACAGGCGCTCCCCAAGGAGACACGCTCGGACGGATAAACCCATGATCCAGTAACTCTTGCAGTTGGCACTTTAACTCTTTCAATTCAGCAGGGGCCATTCTGGTGGAGGCTTAGAGATCGGCTGTGTATTAGGGAAGGTGTCTATGGTGAATTCGATCTCTCGGTCTGGTGGCATGCCGGATAGTTCGCTCGTAAACACGTCAGGAAACTCCGTCTCAACGGAAGAAGACTCGACGTTTGCGTAGTCCTGTTGTGTGTCCCGAACCGATGCTAGGTATCCCATGCATCTCGAGTGTAGCATTTGCCGAGCAGATGTTACAGAAATTACTATGCAGGCCCTGGTCGCATCAGTTGCTGGACTACTAGTGTAGCAGAATTCGACTTCTCTAGACAGGCGAAAGATGACTCATTTTTCTGCACATTCAATAGTTGCCGAGCAGGCACCGAGCCAATCCATTCCCAAAATGATATCATAGTCCCTAACATCTAGAACTAAAACATCAAGCGATAGCTTCCTTCCTCCAATACAGACGTAACCACCTTGGCATACTGAACGGACAGGTATTTTCGTGCCGGATGGTATGCTAACACTTAAGTCTAGATACAACAGAGTCATTTCTATATTGTTTTCCATGGCAAAATTTATGGAAATAAAACTATGCGTTGCACCAGAATCAAATAGCACACGAGCAGGTATGTTATTAAAAAGCAAAGTACCTGACACAACGGTGTCTGAGGCCAAAGCTTCCTCTCGTGTCATTGTATAGACCCGACCTTGAGCTTAGCGACGCTCTTGCTGAGGCGCAACTTGATTGGCCTGAGGTGCAGTCGCCTGATTTGGATGCTGAGTGCGACGATTGTGGCGGTGCGGACATGTACTGATATCATGATCTGATTTACCGCAAGCAAGGCATAACCCGAGCTTCTTGCGACAATTTTCGGCCGTATGAAATGGCTTCTTACAGAAAGAACATGGTTGCCCTGGATTTTCCTTTTGTGAACCGTCGTTGTTTGGACGCTTTGCAGTAGTGTTTCCTCTTTCGTTGCTTTGGCGTTTATGATTGGAGGTATGCACAGCGCCGGTAGGAACGTGAGGATACTGCGGTTCGAGGGAAAGGGCGTGGTTCAGGACTTCCCGCATTGTCTAGTACTGAGGAACGACTACATACGCGTGGATGGCAGGACGTAGGCCACCCTCGAATCGTCTGGCATGACTCGCTGCATCAGGTAGATAGGAGCTTGCAAACTTGGCAAACCTGTTGAACTCGGCAGAATACTATTTAATCGTCATGCTGCCCTGCCGTAGTTGTACAAACTCGTTTTCCTTCTGTCGACGTACAAGTGGGGGTATGAACTCCTCCTCAAACGTGCCAAGGAAAGTGGCCCATGCTATCGCCTCCCCTCCATCATCAACTGGAAGAGATCGTCGATGCACGTCCCACCAATCGTGCGCGTTGAGACGAAGCTGCAGTTGAGCACATGCGACGCACTTTTCTTCAGGTACTTCCAGTAGTAAGAAATGATCCTCAAGTTCTGCCAACCAATCTAGAGCCACAATTGGATCCTCAGTCCCCTTGAATGCTGTGTTGCAGACTTTCTTGAAGTCGCCAAAGTCGAAGGTAGTCACTTCCCTCTTCCTTGGGGTTTGAGGCGTCTCGACTTCATGCACTGGTTGCTCCACCGGGGTCGCTGTTGTTGCCGCGGACTGGTTGGAGGCCATAGTCTGAACAATCTTCTGCAGGATATCTACCTGCTTTTGTTGGACTGAGAATCGTGCCTCTATATTGTCTTGAAACTTGAGTAGTCTCTCATCCGCTCGCTTCTCAGCCCGTTCATAACGAGCCTCCTCTCTCTGTTGGTTGGCTTCCAACATCCGTATCATTTGCTGAAGCGAATCAACTCGAGACATGGCTCGCTGGCTCCGAGAGCTTCCTGAAGTGCCGGAACTGCTCTCTTGGGCTTGCATCTCACTTGGTACTAGCGCTGAGGATTACGCTTGAGCCATTCCTTCAAAAGAAGGTAAATTACATCAGGATCATAACGTATTATGGACTCATTGTATGAACGTATCTCATTTTGGCCTAACGAGTTCAAGAGTTCGCACAGGGGTTTATCGTTAAAGGAACTTTTCTAGTACGAGGGTCAAGGAACTTGTAGCTGGGCTCTGATACCAACATGTCATGCCCCGATTCCGTGTCATCCCCGGGCGTGATGCCGTGCGGGCCTAGGTTGCGCATCGCACAAGGCTAAGATTTTTTTCGCATAGCGAGCACATATTCAGAGTACGCAGATAAATTGAAACACAGATTTGAAATATGGAAAAGTTCTCTTTTTATTGATAATATGAACATCTATTACAAACTCTTGAACTGAGTCATAAGGTTGCCACCCGGGCTTACAAAAGTGTTAACACAAAATGAGATAACAGGCCTGTACATTACATCATTTACTAAACTTCAAAATATAAAGACCTCATGGTGGAATGATGGCCTTTCCACGGAGCTGCATTTGAGCTTTGAGTAGCTAGCTCCTTTGTTCAAGTACTTCAAAAGATGGCACGCTCTGGACACGCCTACAGCTGGACTGGATTGGGGGATGACTTCTGCTCCTCGCTCGGCCCTCCTTAGTGTGGGGAACATGTTTCAAAGAGGGTTAGTACATCAAAACGTACTGGTAAAGGCAAGCTAACCCAACTATACCAATCAACACGTTGTTTATATGAAGCATGCATATTATTTGTGGTCTTTCTATCTTGCCTTAGTTCATTTTACAAGCAGCAATATATAATAAAACTACAGAAATAAACTTGCCACCGTTCAGTGACTTTTACCTGCCCGTCTGAACCACCTGCACAAAACTTACCATGTCCTTCCCTGCCACGAAGAAATAAGTTAGCTTGCAACAGGTTTAAATATACGAGGGAACACTGGCTAAAATGCCATGAAGGACGAGTTATAGTCTATGAACGAGGATGGTATGCAACGAGAGTACTTGGGGCGTTGCACGCCATCCCGTCCAGCACAGGAGACTAAGATGGAGTTTCGCCCAGATCGGATCGGTGCCAGTGCCCCAACAACCGTCCGCAGGAACTAAGGCCTTGTGCACAAGTTGTCTGTGATCAAACGTAGTACACTAAGTTAGTAGTTGAGGCAAATCAGGGCAATATCAGGCACAGGACAATAACAGGGCTAGATCTACTTTTGCATAGTCTTCTTGTTCAGTTTATTGCATTCAGGATGAGTTCTATACATAGCAAAATTTAAAGAAGAGTATACATTCTAACTTGTATTTATGCGTATGATGAACATTATAAACAAACAAGCATGCAAATGAGTAACCGTTCACAAGTTTGATTGATAAGCATAATAATCCAAGTCTATTCCCTTTTTATCTTAAAATATTTTTAGTTATTACTTGGTATCGTTTGATCGGGGCAAACAAGAATGCAAGATTTTTAGGTGTGAAGACTGGAAGAAGGGACAACTGAATCGAATATAAGCCACTCACTTAGTTGGTTGGAAGGGAGAAGGAAAGCTTCAGGACTCCGCTCGAGCGTCGCCTACTGTCCGTTCACCTGCATTGCCACGAACAGCTGATCAATACCTCTTCCACTATTTCCAATATCGGAATTGAAGTACAGTTCAACGAACGAAATAATGAAATCCATCAAAATCGTTCAAGAAATCTCAAGCAAATCCAAAAACCAACTCAAGGCACGAAAGCAACAAGCGACAGTAAAAACTGAGACAACAAAAGATGCAGTGGAGAGGTCCCTCCTGACTCTGCCGCTAAGTCGATCCTGGGGGCACGGTCCACTGAATATGGGAATCGATTCCGAAGAAACAAATCCATAACGAGGATGAGTTCTTGTTTCAATCTATCCCGATCGAACGATACCGTCTTGTATTTTTTAGCCGCGCTCCCCGAATAGGGAGAACGGGGCACCACACATGCTACAATCAAGTCTCCTATGGTCAAGAACTTTTATGTCTCAATCATTCAAACAAGAAACAATAAGCATAGAGCATGTATGATAAAGCAATAAGGCGTCCCAAACGCTTTCTCAAAATATTCTGGAGTCCAGCTGTACAAAATAAGAAGCTGAAATAGTAACATAAGTACATGACAGTGATCAGCTGCAGTCTGATTTAATACAATCATTTAAGGAAAACTAATGTTCAGACAAGCCGGCTAACACGCACCGATGGCTAAATGCCAAAAAGAAGTAAATGTGCAAGGCGAGCAGGGAAGAAGGAAATCCACTCGCTATCCCCTGCGACCATAGTCCTGGTGCACGCCATGAGTTGGGGGAAAGTACGCTGGATCCTCAGGTGCTGACTCGAAACCTGGCCATGCAAAACCAGTGGGATTAGACCCCAAATAGCAAGTACCACAAATGAAGCACGAAATAGAGAAACAAAAATCCAAGAAAAATAATATAATATTACATAGGTTCAGTGGCGTAACTTTGGTCCATGGCATATCCTAGCGCTAAGGCTCAACCCTACAACTAAACAAGGACAAGGGTTGAACCCTCACACTAAGATATTACATTTTCCTAGGCTGCTAGCTGAATAGATACAATCACAACCAAGTCCATTTCTTCCTAAATCGGCCAATCATTTGTACGGCTTGCTATTTTGTGGAGTCTGAGGTTATCTCAGAATAATGCATAATAAGTATCCTCAGATCACGCCAGTGCCGAACATGAGCTAACCGAACCAATATAATAAAACATGCACTTGCATGATGCACCAGTCCCCCGTAGGGCCACTGCACTAAAAATACGGCATTAGCGGTTCCAGTGTTTCTATATTGAAACAGTGGCTCGGTATAATAATAATTTAGATATTGCACTCTACTAAGGCGGATGATATACAGTATCTGTGGTGGCCAGCCCACAGCGCACTATAATGAATCTCTGTGGGAAGGTTCGTTGGCATGATCTCGGAATACCGTTCCCTCCAAATGTTACTACCACTTTTAGTTACCTATTAGCCCTATGTTGTGCTTGAAATCTCAAGACGTGGTCACATGAGAACTTCCCTTAAGATGTCATACAAGGTACGACCATGCTAGATACGAATCCATGGAAGTCAAATATGGATTCACCCGAGCGTGTCCTAGCCATGCTTTGGTAGTTTGACTCGCTTATTATGCCCGTACTGGAGAAACAATATATATATATATATATATATATATATATATATATATATATATATATATATATATTATTAGACGTTCAGGGATTTGGAGGCATTCTCGATGCACAAACCAAATATAATCACTTAACACGTGACATGATGTGTCACTTCTTGACGCACATTAAATCATGAATAATAATCAGGCAATAGTAGTATCAACACGGATACAATATTCGAGTCCAATTACCAATTATATATTGGGTCACATGAATCAAGAAGATATTAAGTCAAAACAAGCAAGGTCGCATGGGTCTCTAAGCTGAATGGAAAAAAATCAGGCCGCATGACAATCTTGGCTGCATGGGCCACTTGGCCGCATGCCCAAGGTAAGTCTACTCCTTGGGACAAGTGTGGAAGTGACAGTCAAATAATTAAAGTGTCAGTGATGTGACATAAAGTGACTGATGTGACTGAGGTGACAAGCAATAAAGTGTGTCAGGAAGAAAAGACAAAACTAAAGAAATAAGTGCCAACGGTTCAGAGTCATGCGTCCAAGAAATAGGGGCCGCATGTTCTCCTGGCCGCATGGGTGTCGGTGCCGCATGAATTCCTCTGCCGCATGGAGTTCTCTATGACTTAGCAAAAATTTTATTCGTCCAGTGAGTGAAAGTACAAGGTGTTCAAGGACACTGTGCAAATCAACAATCATGCGTCCAACAAGATGGACGCATATTGTCAGTATGCGACAAGAGTTTAGGTAGCATAACCCTCTTGGGCCGCATTGCACTCTCGGTCGCATAGATCGCTGGTCTCATGAAGACTTCGTCTTCTCCAACAGTAGGTTCGGCCATGGCGGAAAAAGCTCCAAAAACTGAAATCGTATTTTGTCTATAAAAACCTCATTTTAAGTCCAAATCGGATGAACCAAAAGCCAAAATGCTCTAAATTGAAAGCTCTATCATGTGAAAAAAATTTGGTTTTCAAAGACACAAGTTTAATAGATCAAAGCCATAAAAACTCATGAAATCTATAAAACCCTAAGTTTAGAAATATAGATCTACATTAATCCATCCATCAAAACAGAAAACTCCAAGAACTAAAAGTGCTTAGAAACACATAATAAACATAATGGAACCATAATATGGAGAGTTTTTTTAGTTCTCATACAAGGTGTACTTGTCTATGAAATGGGGAGAGAGCTAAAGAAAGAGGAAGAAATGAAGAAGTGAAGAAAGAGAGAGAAAATATTGGGTGATATATGGTAAGATTTGAGGGTTGAAGCAAAGGTTCTCATGATTTGAACCAACCCATAAAATAAACCATGAACCAGGTTAAACCAAAAAATGGGTCTAGTCTCCATGCACATGCAACCATGCTAAAATAAAATACGTTCCAAATACGTATATCGGGAACGGAGAGTGACAACACATGACTCTGAAATCGTGGCATTTATTTTTATGGTTTTGTCTTTTCTTCTTGACAAACTTTATGGCTTGTCACATCAGTCACTTTATGTCACATCACTGACACTTTATTTATTGACCGTCACTTCAATACTTGTCCCAAGGAGTAAACCTTAACCCTGAGCATGCGGCCAAGATTGCCATGCGGCCTAACTTCATGTGGCCTGACTTTTCATGCGGCCAGGACCTGTCATGTGGCCAAGTGGTTCATGCGGCCCTGACTTCATATGCGGCCAGGATTTGTCATGCGGCCTGACTTTCCATGCGTCCTGACTTCATGCGTCCTGGACTTCTCATGCGGCCTAGAGACCCATGCGGCCTTACTTGTTTTGATTGAATATCTTCTTGACTCATGTGATCCAATATAAAATTGGTAATTGGACTCGAACGTGCTTATACCACTAATTGCCTGATTATTGTTCATGATTTAATGTGCGCCGAGGTACGACACATTGTATCACGTGTTAAGTGATTATATTTGGGTTGTGCATCGAAAATGCCTCCAAATTTCTGAACGCGTGATATTATATATATATATATATATATATATATATATATATATATATATATATATATTGTTCCCTAAAACGGGCATAATAAGCGAGTCAACTACCAAAGTGTGGTTAGGATACTGATTGTATGAATGTTGCATACACGCTCGGGTGAATCCAGATTTGACTTCCATGGATTCGTATCTAGCGTGCCCGTACTTTGTACGATATTTTAAGAAAATTTCTTATGTGGCCACGCCTTGAGATTTCAAACACAACATAGGACTAATTAGGTAACTAAATACGGTAGTAACATTTGAGGGAACGGTATTCCGAGATCATGCCAACGAACCTTCCTACATATATTCATTCTAAATACGTTGTGGGCTGGCCACCACAGATATTGTATATCATCTGCCTTAGTGGAGTGCAGTATCTGACTATTATTATGCTGAGCCACTGTTCCACTATAGGAACACTGGAACCGCTAATACCGTATATTTACCGCAGTGGCCCTACGGGGGACTGGTGCACTGTAAGTGCTTGTTTTATTTATTTTGTTCGGTTAGCTCATGTTTGGCACTGGCATGATCTGAGGATACTTATTATGCATTATTTATGAGATAACCTCAGACTCCACAAAAATAGCAAGTCGTACAAATGATTGATCGATTTAGAAAAAAATAGATTTGGTTGTGATTGTATTATTCAGCTAGTAGCCTACTGAAGTGGATTATCATAATGTGATGGTTCAACCCTTATCCTTGTTTGGTTGTAGGGTTGGGCCTTCGCACTAGGATTTGCCATGGACCTAAGTTACGACACTGAACCTATGTATTATTATATATTTTTCTTGGGTTTTTGTTTCTCCATTTCGTGCTTTCTTTGTGGTACTTGCTATTTGGGATCTAACCCCACTGGTTTTGCATAACCAGATTTCAAGCCAGCACCCGAGGATCCAGCGTACATTTTCCTAACTCATGGCATGTACCAGGAACATGGTCGCAGAGGATAGCGAGTGGGTTTCTTCTTCCCTGTTCGTCATTGCACATTTACTTCTTTTGGACGTTTAGCCATCGACACATGTTAGCTGGCTCATCTGGACATTAGTTTTTCTTACATGATTGTATTAAATCAGACTGCAGCTGATCACTATCATGTAATTTTGTTACTTTTCAGTTTCTTATTTTTGCATAGCTGGACTCCAGAACATTTTGAGAAAGCATTTGGGACGCTTTATTGCTTTATCATATATGCTCTATGCTTACTGTTTCTTGTTTGAATGATTGAGACATAGAAGTTCTTGACCATAAGAGACTTGATTGTAGCATGCACCCCCTTGTCTTATACAGCCGTGATCGTCGTACGACGTATAGTACCTTGTACGGGGTAGTTGGCCATGTCCGTCTCCGTATTTCGGTACTGGGACGTGACATACCTTCTCGACCACACAAACAAAATGAAGAAACCATTGGGTAAAGGAGACCCTCAAGTCATCTCGATGAGTAGGCAAGTTATATATCGACGGTATACTGGTCTAAAAGGTAAATTCTCACTTTAGGAAAAAACAAGTGTATTCCAATCAATGTACGGGAGCTAGTACTGTCTATGACAATGTTAATGGATATTTTAGGGGTCCGAGGTATCTCCCACTTCAAAACGAAAACTCAAACACCAAGATTATTTGTTTTCTTTTGATCTGAATATTTCTTAACAGGGTTCGTTTGGTTTGCGAATTTGGAATAAGCAAGTTGCCAAATGTCTAATTTTGACCACTTCACATGATTGATTGGAAGATTTGCAGACAAGATTCACTGTGATTCTACATGAACAGTAAGTTTTGTCTGTCACGAAATCAAATTTTTAACATCGAAGTTTTTTTTTCCTCCGACGTGAAGCGTGGATTGAAAGATCACTTATCTCTGCTTTAACATAAATAAGATTTACTACATGTTACTTCAACAAAAAGTTATTTTTTTTTATTCACTTCAACAATTAACCAAATATCAAACTTTAGAATTTTTCACCGCTAATCTCAATTTCTTCCAAACACCAAAACAAAATATTTTTTTACCATTTGACCGTAATACGATTTCTAGATTTTTTTTTATTTCGTTCTACTTTGACGAACCAAACAACTCCCAAAATAGTAACCAATCCAATCAGTCGATGGTTTCTTGACACCTCCAATTCATCAAATTTATCCCATGGAGACATTTAAGTTAAAGGGAACCTTCTTCCATTTTTTTTGTTATTGCCGGTAGAGTGTAAAGGAGGCAAATTAATAGAAATAATTTATATTTATGTCCTTCCAGCTCCAAAATAGAGCTTATATCTTAATTTAAATAATTCAAATATCGAGACTGATAGAATTTATATAAACTACCAGAAGCATCCATTAATACACTAATAAATACTAAATGGGAAATAAATTTTAAATATCTATATTCGGTAAACATAAAAGAATTTTTATATAATTTGAGGAAGAAAGTAATTATTAAGTCCCATTCATTGTGTTTGTTTTCATAATAATTGTTCTCAGAGCTGGTGCTAACAACCGGCTTAGGCTTGCGTCTAGGCCCCATGGTTTCTCTCTCTCTCTCTCTTACATATATTAGTAAATGCATTTGCACGTAAACTAATTTTATCTAATATTATTGTAAAATAAATAAAAATTATTTAACTTAAAAATTATTATATATATATATATTTATATTTTAATTATAATTTATTACAGATTTGATTATATTTTAATTATAATTTGTTATGAATATATCTCTATTTTTTATAAAATATTTTGAAAATACTAGCCATCTAAGTCGTATGTATATCTTACGTAATTAAAAATCATAAATTTTAATAAATTTTAACTAATTATTTAAATAGTATATATATTCTTACGTAATTAAAAATAATAAATTTTAACTAATTGTTTAACTACGTAATATTATAACTATAGGTAACAACTCTTCTAGTTCATGTGGTTAAGATATGAGGCATTCTCCTTGGTTGGTTGGATTCGATTGTCAATTGTGTTATTTATAACAAATTTAATTTTTGTACGTAATATGAATTTTTTAATAAATGGTGGAGGATTTACAAACTGTTTAGACGTCTCACTTTTGATAAGTTTCCAAGCCACATTATATATATATATATATATATATATATATATATATATATATATATGTGTGTTTATTAAAAAATTGACAGAAAAAAAATCTCTAATATTATTAAAATTACATAAAAATTTAAATTATATTAAAATAGTTTAAATATAATTTGAATATATTTTAATTAAAATTTGTTATATATATGCTTGTAGAACTTTGGATATATGTTTAGATATAAAAAAATTTGTTTAAATATAATTTTAATATTGAATATATTTTTATTTGGATTTGTTATATATATGTTTATATGAATTTGGATATATGTTCAGCTTGATTTTAAGATGTTTCTAAGTGAGAAAATACATATGTGAGAAGTAGTTAGAATTTATTTATTTATTTACTTATTAATTACGTGAGGATTTACAAACGGTTTAGACGGTTCACTTTTGAACCGTTTTCAAGACTCATTATAAGAGTACGGGTAAACTCACGTGCACGTAAAATATTTGTTCTTACTTATATTATTGAAAAATAATTTAAGTATTTAAATATATTTGAATTAAATTTTTTTATTATAGATATTTATATTTTAATGAATTTTTTTAAAGAGTTAGTTATACTTAAATTATAATTTATTAGAGGATATCTGTGAATAAAAGAGAGAGTATTCAATTATACGGAAGAAGAAAGATAAAGTTTAAAATTATAATTTTTCTTATTTTTTTAAAATTAAATGATTTGAACCGTTTTCAAACCGTATTATAATCATATATATATATATATATATATTTTGAGACTTTACCGTAAAAAAATTTATTCCAAAAATATTTTTTAATTTTGTTTAATAATTAAGATTATCCATAATTTAACATGAGTGATAGGTATTACGTACATAAAATAATAATAAGGAGGTATATATTATTTACTCTTTTCAAATAGTATGAAATACGTATAATGCATGTACATACTAGTATATACTAGTCATATTAACGTGTGTTGTATGTACAATAAAATCTATAATATTGATAAAAAAAATTAGATAGAAATCTAAATTGTATTAAAATATCCTAAATATGATTTGAATATATTTAAATTAGTATTTGTTATAGATTTTTTTTACAATTTTTTATATGTATTTAGTTAGATAACACCTTGTACATAGTTTAAATATAGTTTGAATATTGAACATATTTTAGAATTTTTATATGTTAAGGTAGTTAAAGGATTTATAATTTTATTTTTAACTATGTGAGGAGGTACATATGCGGTTAGAAAGTTTTTTTTTTTTTTTTTAGTGGAGGATATATATATACGATTTATACGGCTCCTTTTTTAGATATTTTTAGACCGCATTATAATAGTAGAGATGTGTGTGCGTATGTGGTGTTAAATATATATAGAACAATAAAGAAATAAAAATATGGTACAATTCGTTCATCTATGTACCATATATTTATTTTAAAAAAAATTTAAATAATTTTAGTTTTTCCAAATACCTTGAAACGACTATTGTTGTTCATGCAATAAAAATATAAACGTAGTATATTTGTATTCAAGGAATTATTTTAATTCAAATAAATATTTCATATATTATTGTTACATCTAGGAGTCTTTCGGAAAATTATTTGCATCAATCTCACTCAAAACTTTCTATTACTCTATTATCCCACTTGGATTTTCTTCGTTTGTAAGCTTAATTATTTATTTGGCATTATGTCTGAAGTGTGGTTGTTGGGTTGTCAGCACATAAGATCCGAACCGTTAATTCTCGACAGCTGTACGAGGACGAGAAAAGGGAATCTGAGACTAGGGGTAATTATGTAAATGTCTATAGCGAAATGAAATAACCACGTGCGCAGCAACTCAGTGGCACGCGTTCAAATGGAAAGTACAGCTGGTCAAATGTCAAAATCCAGCTGCTTCCTGAAAATAACATTACATATTTGCATCCCAAATCTTCATTATTTGCATTTCTTCCTTGCATAAAAATTGTGATATTTCTATATTTGATTACATTAGGCAATTCTTTTAAAATAAAAATACAATTTTCTTTTTGTGAATTCATAAGTAGCCCAATAACCTTTATGGTTTGTTAACTAATTTTTCAACACCAAACATTAAATTCAAATTTAGTGATGGACTAGTTTCAAATGAACTTGTCATGTTTACAAATACATTGGAGTATTTACATGTAAATAGATAAATTATTGTTTGGTTGAGTAATTAAAAGAGAAAAAAATACAGACGATTTTGTACCTATAATTATTGTTATATATTGTAGCACGTGTAGTGTAAGTGGTGTTGCAAAATATTAAGAGTACCACAATTAAATTTTTTTAATTGAATTCATTTATGATTTGTCTAATCCTAAGAAATATTGTAGTTCATGATGTAGTCATGAGATGTGGATGAAGTGTGGAAGAATGGAATAGTGGACATAAAATTTTTCTGTAGAGGAAGAATTTTGGTCAAATTTGTCGTAGGATGAGAAAGTTGAAAAAATTACCTACAAAGAGAATACCACGAATTTGTTGATTGAAAAAAAAATGAATACTCCAGTTCATATAACATATTTAGTAAAAAAATGTCAGACGATCTAATATTTTTTAGCGGATACGTAGATCTTTTGGTATATTTTTAAGCATTATCAATTAAAAACTACATGCATGTTCCTAATAGGCCAGTGCAACCGATATTTTGCTAGCATGTGCCTAGTTATATCAAAATTGCCTACATACATTCCACTTATATTATTCAACCCACATAATTTAACAACTATAATATGTAATGTTACATGATAATGAATCTAACTAAATTAGAAGTTTGGCATAGCAAAGAATAAAAATACAATGAAATGTATAATTCGAACATGCTAATTGAGAATACATTTAAGTGAATGTATTAAGACCATGATCACATCTTTACATATAAGACCATAATTATATATTTAAATCTTTTTTAATATAAAATGTATGCTAGACGGTCTTGTGTATCCACTGCAAAAAAAAAAAAAAAAAAAAAAAAAATCGTCTCGTGTAAATGATACGATAGTCCATCTAACATACTCGTGACAAAGACGCAAAATGGACTTGTGTATTTGTTGAATTTTTTTTATATTCAATCAACAAATACATTAGTTTGACAAACATTTTGATCTCATTAAAAAAAAAATCTTTCTGCTATTCTATTGCCAATTTCTACAAAAGTCTTCTTCTACATAATTTTTTTCCTCTCAATATTGGAAGAAGTAGGCTAACTATCAAGAAGTTTACGGGAGGAAATGAGTAGCAGAGGGGTTTAGACTTCGGATTTTGAAAAAGTTATAAAATTTGTATTTAGATCTACATATCGAACTAATTAGTATTTGAATATTGGACCAACGGTTGAATCGTTATTCATGTACATAGATCATGAAAGAGTCACTCAAGTACACATAAGAAATAAAATTATAGTATGTATGGACATCTACCAATCAGATTTCTTGCAACAACACAATCCAGTCAGTCGAGTCAACCGTTGGTCCAAAATTCAAATACTAATTAAGTTGATTATGAAAATTCAAATACAAATACAAATACAAATTTCATAACTTATTTGAACCCAAAGTCCAGCCCCCACCCCATGCAAAAGAATAAAGTTGCTAGGGGCATAACTGTATAAAATGTAATTAAGGGGGATATATAATTTCCAACCTCACCAATTCTTCCTCCAAAACTCTCTTTCAGCTAACAATTAACCACGCCGCCCCCCTCCTTTTCTCCGATTCTCCCGCCGCCCAAAACTAGGGTTAGGGTTTTCCTCTTCGAATCCGTCGATCCAAGAAGAATCTAGGGTTTGATCGTTCGCTGATGGTCCAGATGGCGAATCTCGGGGAGCTCCGGCGCCACGCCGATCCGACGGCCAAGCCGTCGCCTCCTCCTCCCGCGGCGTTCCCGGCGGTGAAGACGGAGATCGAGGACCCCTTGGAGGAGGAGCACGGTCCCCTCAACAAGAGGTCCAGAAACCCCAGCAATTTCCATCAGGTATAAAATTCCCTCCTCTCTCTCTCTCTCTCTCTCTCTCTCTCTCTCTCTCTCTCTCTCTCCATGTGCGAGTGTGTTGGTTGGTTTCTGGGTTTAGATCCGTCCATGACATCTAGAGTTTGGTGGAAGAATAGTTTCGATTTGGGGGATTTTCAATATATTTGTGTTTGAAGGGCTTTTCTGTAAAATTATTATACGCGTCTCCCTTAAGTCCATATTATCTAACTATATAGAAATATTTTACCAATTTCTTTCTTATGTGTGTTTTGTTGTTTGTCAGTGCTTGATGTGGGTGGATTTGGAATAAAGGATCAATTTTTTGTGAGCTTTAAATTAATTTCTTATTCAATGTTTTGCCTTATATTATATATTATGATCCAGGGGGCTGAATTAATAGGAACCGTTATTCGTGGGTAAATCAGTTTTTGTATAATTTAGGAAGTTTACCATATGTGCCTCCGTTAAGTTTATATTATATTCTTATGTACATATTTTTATAAAAAAAGGTTTTCTGAATTTATATTTACTGCGAATCAGTGCTTGATGGGGATGGATTTGGAATAAAGATCTAATATTGTTTCTTTAAATCAATGCTCTATTCAATTACATTTGCTTAACTCTTTGTTTTAAATTATCTCTCTCTCTCTCTCTCTTAGGAAAAAAACTGGCTAGTATGATTATTGATAACTGTGTTGGTTGGATATTGTTTGCTCTCATGTGGGTTATTTGGTCAATTCTTGTTTCGTTGCTTCTTTTACTGCGAGTGTAGTGCATGACGAAGATGATTACTTTTTTTGATTTGCTGAGAGATTGGGTGTTACTGTTATCTTGCCTCCTGATGCAGACACTATATTATCCACTAGACCTGTCTATGTTCATTGTAATCCCATGTTGGTTGGGGTTATGTATTGTAGTATGTGTTTGGTATTAATGGTATATATATACATTTTTATATTTTGTTAGCCGGATTTTGTCAGGAAGGCAAAAATTATGCATTTCCCTTTTCTGTGAGACTGTTACAGTGCCTTCTTATGTTTTTCTTTATATATGTACTCACAATTGTGTTCCAACGGCAGTGGGGTGAAGATGCTGCAACAGCACCATCACCGCAGACCATGCATTGCAGTTTGCTTGATGAACCTAGCCCACTTGGTCTATGCCTGAGAAAGAGCCCATCCTTGCTTGAATTGATTCAGATGAGACTATCACAGGGGAGCTCTAATGCCCCCTCATGCACAACGAGCAGCGGAGCCTTTGAAGTTGGGAAAAAGGACCTGAAATCTACTGCTGTGTCAGGAACTAGTAGTGACAAGCTGAAGGCTTCAAATTTTCCGGCTTCACTTCTGAAGATTGGTTCTTGGGAGGTGATAAACACTCTTCTACCATGACATATTTAGTCATTTCTTTTGTGTTTCTTCCTATGTTGCACTGACAGGCCAGTATGAGATATGGACATGACACTAGTGTTGGCTTGTCCTGGTGTATTTTAGAGTGTTTGCTAACACTGACATGGCATCAGACTTTGGAGTGGCCATGTTTCCTAGATTTCAATGTAACAGAGTTGAGTGTTCTCCTTTCTTGCAGGAAATCGTATTATAATATTTGAGAATGAAGTGTATTGTGATCTTCCACTTTCGTGTTTGTAGAAAATCAGTCAATGTAGAGCTTGCATTATGTATGTTACATAGCAAAAAGCAGCCTAGGTTTTAACAATATAGTCATATGCTCTTCAGTAGATGTTTGTATATTTAGAACTTATGTTGTATATGCTGCATACCGAGAAATAAGCCAGAATATTATCTGAAATTTTACTCACTAAACTTTTTGACACATTCATATGTTTAGTAATTTTGTAAGTCAAAATGAACCCGATATATTAGTTCGTGATAATTTCTTTGTTATATATGGCTTTCTTGATTGCTGACAAGTGGGTATTTATAGTCTATAATGGATGTATCATCCTTCTCATTGCTAATGATGGAGGGGGAGGAGCAAAATTTGCCTGTCATTTGATGGTTTATGTATGTCATCCTTTTCTTTGTAAAGTTGACCTGGATTCAGCTAGTGACTAACCAAATGTACTGATAAACAGTGTATTTCAAGATACGAAGGTGATCTAGTGGCAAAATGTTACTATGCAAAACATAAGCTTGTCTGGGAAGTTCTTGATGGTGGTCTTAAGAGTAAGATTGAGATTCAATGGTCAGATATTACAGCTCTGAAGGCAAGTTGCCCTGAGAACGGGCCTGGGACCTTGGATATAGTGGTGGGTTGTTATTGACACAAGACTTACTTTACCTTTCTCCTCTATCCTCCTCCCTTCCAAGTTTTCTTCTAAGATGGTAAATTGTTTATCTTGTCCAGCTGGCCAGGCAGCCCCTCTTCTTCAGAGAAACAAATCCTCAGCCTAGGAAGCATACCTTGTGGCAGGCAACCTCAGATTTCACCAATGGTCAAGCAAGCACAAACAGGTAAATTCATATATGATGTTAATATAGTTTACATCATTATACATAATATTAATTCTGTAATCAGAAGACTCTTCAAGATTGCAGTTAATGGTTGGCTCCTGATATTTATCCTTTTTTTTAAATGGTTGCTGCAATATAAGTTTGCTCGTAGGTAAAGCTTTATATAGGTTTTCAGTGTCATAAATGGAGCTATTCTATGTCATGCCATCAACTCTCTCTCTCTCTCTCTCTCTCTCTCTCTCTATTTGGGTAGGTTGCCATTTGACAGTTCTGTTGTCTCAGATTGCAAATGAGGATCTGATTCCATGTTCGATGGTTGACATTTATAGTGAACACTTGTAAACTCAGCTTGGCCCACAATACCTGTATGTCTATTGCACAGTTTATAAATGTACTTTGTCGCCTCGTTATAAAAATTGCATGCTCTATACGTCTGATGACTGCTTAAAAGACTGTTGAACCAATTATGATATACAAAAGTTGACCTCGTCTTCACGTTAATAGATCTCACTACCTCGTATGAAATTATACCAACATTTTCACTTGCCTCAATTTTCTACTGTTTCCATGGATGATATATTATTGGTTTTGCATTCTCATTAAAAGCTATCTTATGGAGGCATCCCTCTAGTGCTCAGGAGAACCCCACCAACATTTATTTCAATAAGCATGACCGTCATAATGTGATTGTACGTATACCTTTATTACAATATTTGCTTTCTTAAACTCAAATCTAACTTTATTAGGAGCTTCTCTCAGAGCATATAATGCAGGCTTTCATGCTCCTAGTAGCTATGGTTATAGACTCCTGTGTCCTAATCAAAAAACTTTCTAGACAATATCTTAGAATTTAGAAAATAGAAACCAGTAGTAGTTTACCCAAAATAATATGAATTAAATTCCTCATAATGCAGGGTATGATGGAGCCGTAGTCATTCAGTAATTCCAATTTTCAGTTTATTAGTGTCATTTTTTCAAAGTCATAATAATATATCTTAAACATTCCACTGGTGTGTTGCATTATATTGATAGATGTTACACAGGCTGCATGTGTAACATCTATTAGTCTGCTCCCGGGTGATAGATAATTTCAAATAGCAGTCTCAAAGTTACAAAGTTGAGGTGAAGTAGTTATTTACCTTTGAAGTATCTTTATATTCTTCAATCTGATAGACTACACTTGAAAAGTATTTGAATATATTCTCCATTTATCCCCTTTCCTATGTTTTAGCTATCTTGTAGTCATTAATCTTTACTGCTTATAAGTTGGCTTCTTGTAGTTGCACCAAGTAAGAGCGTCATTAGTAAGGCACATTCTAGATTCTAGATTTAAAATGTAGGAGCTCATTTTGTAGAATAGTAAGTTCCATTTCTAGTTCCAATATCTAGATTTTGGGTCTCATCCCACTCATGGGAGCTATAGGATGGGCCTCCCAATATCTAGATTCTAGATTGTAGGAACCCATTTTGTAGAATAGTAAGTCCCAATTTGGAGCCCAACTTTCTATATTCTAGATTTTACATTATTTTTTCTTTCCACATCAATTTTTGACCACACAATACTTGGAAACGGAGCTCACTTTATCATTTCCTACTATTCTCATACAAACCCAACCCATTCTACATTTACCTTTTTTTTGAAATTTTGGGCCCCATATTGCATTGGAGAAGTCCCAACTACTAATGATGCTCTAAATGTACAATTCTGCCTAAATAGTCAACACTGCCCCACCTGTTACTTTTGATAGTTCGTACTGCATAAAATATACATTGTATGCTTGCCCGTTCACTAAAGGTTTTTTTTATCCGTTACACCTCAGATTTTCTGAGCCTTATATAATTAGCTCTTGTTAGACTTGAAAGAATCCGCATTCCTTGCAGGAGGCATCATCTACAGTGTCCACAAGGTCTATTAAGCAAGCATTTCGAGAAGCTTATCCAGTGTGACCCACGTCTACATTCTCTGAGCCTGCAGCCAGAGATTGTCTTGGATTCTCCTTACTTTGAACCACGAAGTTCTGTTTTTGAGGATCAAGTTGAATCAAAATGTCATGCATTTGATGATCTGAAAGATGGATATGGGTCAAATATATCAGGATTCTCAGACCATGGATCGCCTTGTGGTGCTCCATCAACTTCAACTAGGAATGATTCAAGGTTTCCTGTTGAAAGAACACCAGATAATGTGCCACAAGAAACTCTATCACCTAGCTCAGGTATTTTCAGGACCCAGTAGTCATATCAACTAATGAGTCAACTAATAACCTTTATAGTTAATCCTTGTATGGTATTGGCAGCTTGGCTTTATAAGGTTTGCTTGATTACAAATCATATAAATGTGTAGTTTAAACATGTCAATTGATTTGAAATGAAATATGAAGCACATGACGATAAGTAGGTTTCATGAGAAGTCTGGTTGAGTTTTTCATTTAACCTGCAATTCTTGCTAGTTCTAAGTAGGGAGTTTTTCTTTCAGTGATGGACACTCAGGTTATCGAAGAAAATCCAACAACTAGCGGGACAAAAGAATCAGATGACCATAGACGGTGGGATCAGGTTAAGGTTCCAGGTCTTCGATCGTCAATGTACATGGTTGACCTGGTGAGCCACATAGAACACTGTATCTCGGGCCAGACGACACCACGCAACCCACTCGTGCCAACTGACTGTTCACTGGATAGGGATATGCTTGAAGAACTCACCCAATACCTTCTCACTGATTCCTATGTCACTTCTGCCTCTGATGAACAATCACTCATGTCTCGAGTCAACTCCCTTTGCTGCCTCATCCAGAAGGACCTGCCTGCTGCTCAGGACTCGTACGTAGACCACAACGTTGCAGCAGGTTGTGATGATGATTCCTCTGATGACGAGCATTCTTTCAAGGGGAACCAGATGTTTCATGTTTCGACAAGGGAGGGGAAGGGTAGTGATGGCTCTGGCAGCAAACAGTTGCCACCAAATATATCAAGAAAGGAATCATATGGTGAGCTCCTGATGCATCTCCCGAGGATTGCATCACTGCCGCAGTTCTTATTTAATATTGCTGAGGATTCTGAAAAGCCAGCCAGATAAATCATCTGGCCATTATCTTTATACTATTGATTATGTAAATAGGAACTGTGTAGGTTTTCATCTCTCTGATGTTTAGCAAGTGTTTAGGGTTCGTAATTGCCAATGTGATGAACCTGTACCAATCACATGTTGTTGTCCTATGTTGGGTTGTGGGTTTTGTTTCGTAAAAATTGCAAGATTTAGATGAAGCAAATCAAGACTGCTCTGAAATGTGTCTTCGTACTGGTACCTTCTCCTTTGTTGTTGCAGTTGTGATGGGTTGATTATGTAGTCTTTGAATCCACAGGAAAGCAATGGGAAATCTGTCAGGACAGGCTTCTGCTGCTATGGTGTCTACCTATGGCTTCAGGGTTGGTTTATGCTTCTGCTACTGTCTTTTCTTTAAAATGTTAGAAACCCAGTTTCTTGAGTTGTTGCAATGGTGTTTATGGTTTGCACAGGTTTATGATTGCATGTAGCATTTGTTGCTCTTTTAAGCGGAGAAGCGAGTGTACTTTGTAAATCTTACCGCATATGATGATGAAGTAAGGAGCGACAAGATGTAAGATGTAGAATTGACCGATCCAAAATTTTGAGATAATGGCTTTGTTGTTGCATAATGACGAGGCAGTTTCATAGCAAATTCTGTTATAAGTGGTGTTTTCGATCAGGTCGGAATGACTTTTTATGGGGATCTTGCAAATAATTTTGCCAGTTAATCGCATTTGACAGTCATGTAGCGAAACAATGCAACACACTACTTACAGTCAACTGCACCTGTGTTATATGGAACAGGTATGACCAGGAGACTGAGAAGAGCACATCTCATATTGAATTAGAAAATAGGTTGCAAATCCAAAATACTTAAAAAGGGGGGCAGACAAGAATACCATAAAACTTCAGTCTAAATGAAAGTCACAAAAAGAAACTATTATTATAATACACTTCAGATGATAACAAGATTAACACAAAACCGCATATACTGTTTGGAGAATACCTGCAACTTCTATGGAAGTTTATTTACTTGGTATAATGTTATTATACATTACACAGTTAAAGTAAGGACACACATGGCTAAACTTTGCATGCTTACAAATCCAAGATTCTGTGTGTAAAATTTGGAGCTTGCTCTGCAAAGTTTATATAGGCTTCTACTATTCTGATATAGCTCAAACAGTCTGCTACGACTGTAAGCAGGGGGCGGATCCACCCTAGGCAGGCAGGGCCGGCCCTGAGCTCACAGGGGCCCGGGACGAACTTTCAAAATGAGGTCTCATATATAATGTAAAAAAATAAAACAAAAGTAAAATAAAAAATATGCCTCCATCAAGATTTGAACTAGGAACCTTTTGTGTGCAAGTCTAATGTAATAACCACTACACAACAATTGCTTTGTGATAAGAATGGTCAATGGTAAATACTAGTTCTATTTTCGGTACAAAATTATTTATATATTAAAAAAAAAAAATTTGGGCCCTTCTGGCCCATGGGGTCCTGGGCAGTCGCCATGTCCGCCCTGGGCCTGGGGCCGGCCATGAGGGTTGGATTGTCTAAACCGGAGCTAATTTTGGTTGTCCTTCACATCTATTGAAAAGATATAGGTTTAAGTTTAGTTTGCACTGAACCGTGAAAGAACGAAATGGCCTAAGAATTGCCCTATGGAGGGAGATTGCCCAAATCTTAAGTCTTGTCAACTTACCCTGAGTCGGCCTTGACACTATGACGAGGGAGAGCAACTACCACTGAATTTCGGCTTTTCTATTAGCTATATATTCTAACTTTGTTTCAAAGAATTCTAAATAGTTGCTTAGCTCATTTACATTGAGCAATGTAATTCTTATCCAAGAGGTCATAGGTTCAGAAATTGTTGGTCACATTTTCTATTTTAAATATTTAAAAATAAATTTTAGATGACGCTCCTCTTCAATTTTAATGAAGTACATCTTTGTTTTAGTATATTTTTGCTTTATGGCTCTCACAAAAAATGCATAGGAATATATCTAACCGCGAGAGTCCAATCGCAATTTCTATTACCAGTATTCATACCAATAATATTCCAGTTCAAGAGGCTGGTAGCCACGAAAGCATCAATATGAATAAATAATTACTACAACATATTAGACTAGAATCAGAAGAACGATGGTACGAAACACATCACGATCCAATAATAACACCCAACAAAATATCATATTAGCGTTATATAACTCTTTTTTTCCCTTCTTCTTTTTCAGTGGTCCACCTTAGAGAATATTCACATCCTAATTCCTGAAAGCATCAGATGGGAAGGTTGGGTTCTATTTACAACTGAGAAGGAACGTAAAAGTCTCTCTGTACAAAAGAAGAAGACCGTATTCATAATATTTACAATTATATATATTTTTCCTCTTCTATTTCTTCCTTCATTTCTGCTGGCAAAATGAGATCAGGAAGGAACTGAATGTATGGTGTTGGGTAGCATCGCCACTGTCACTACGAAATATTCACAACCAACTGGAAGACCATAAGGATTCGATACCGACCCGGAATCCGGAGAGATTGGATTGTTGACACTTTCAGAATTAATAACATCCGTCTTGTCGCTGACCTCAGACCTAGAGGGTGCAGGCGGCCTCACGACCCGCCGCTCAATGTGCACAATTTGCCCGATTATGTAAGATGGCCTTCCTGCATACTGCTCGGCAAAGAGGGCGACGGATTCTGATGAGAGGTAGTAGTTGGAACAGTTTCGATGGATGGCTTCGTAGTGTCCAGCAGAGTTTAGAACAAAGCAAGCAAGCTCATGGACTTCAAGACGAACAAAAGATATCTTTTCCTTGCTTGCCTATAACATTAAGCCAACATATCAGACGCAACGAAACATAAATATCAATAATACAGTACGAAGATCAATCAAGGGCCAAAGAAATATATATAGGGAAAGCAGAATAATTTCTAGATTTATGGTTGTTATATAGCTGGTTGGCCCAATTATATGTGTGCAAACAACACAGAGACATAGTTGACTTATCGGTAGCAGCTTGTACATGTCGCAGATGGTTAATTAGTTGATACTTGAAACTGGTAAATCATGTTAATAGTGCATATTATTGGATGAACTTGCATTTGTTACTGTGTGGTTTCAACTCAGGTTCTATACACAATCTATCAAGTGCCGGAGTAGGCAATACAGTCGTTCCTAAAAAACCGAAGAATTTTGCTAAATTATACAAAAATATCTTCAACTTGATATACCCTGTTTTCTAACATACCAACTATTATCTTTTTCCATCCTTAAACAACAAAATAACCGAATCTCAATCTAGAAGGGCCAAATAAACAAATATACAGAATTATTTCCAAATTTATACTTGATTGGACTAATCAAAATAATTTGCAACTGACCTGTTTTTCAATCTGATGTTTTGTGTATAAGCTTTTAACTTGTTCAATCTTCTCATCCAGAGCAGTCTCAGCCCTAGATAGTGCAGTTTCAGCCCTAGAACAGCGATCTAACAGCTCCGAGCGATGCCGACCCACTTTGTCTGCAAGGACCTTGATAGATGCCCGAAATTCCACAGTTCCATCATCCTCATCATCGTTAATAGAACTAAAAAAGAGAATAGAAACCTTAGGAGAAATCAAATAATGTTAGAAAGAAAGAGTTTTGAACGTACATGTCATATAGTAACACAAATGAGAGCGATTCAGATTTTATCTTCAGCATATAAGTAAATTCACTTCAAGTTTAAATTTTATTATCACATGGAATGTTTGTGTGTGCGCATCCGTGCAACGGTGCAAGCATGGGCAGGCAACTGTACATGAACTTCTACAATAGACCATGTTTTTCTAACACCAAGTATTTCAAATAACCATGCTGAAATGTGTGCTAGATTAACAAATATGAAACATCAACCGAGAATTTAATGTGGAAAAGGTGCCTAAGATTTTTGTGACTCTCAAAAGCAAGGAACAAGTGAACTATAGACTTTACATACTAGAAAAAATAACAATACATGACCCTAGTTATTCCATGCCTTGTTGATTTGTCCAATAGAAAAGAATAAACTATTCCCATACAGGTGAAAATTTAACCATGGTCAGCCTACATAAAATCCAACAAGTTTATATTGGTACTTTGATGTCACATGTTTGTCAAGCAATGTTCCTCAATAGGATAGACAGGATTACGCAGCAACTTTTACCAGTGGACATTAAATATCATATTTGGGAATCAAACAGTTAACTAAGGAAATAGTGATTGGTTTGCATATAATTGTATATTGTGCTTTAGAAACTACATTTTCATGAAATATACTGTAAGTCAATATACTTGGTTATCACTACCCACTATTTGTGCATCACAAAATATTTCTTTCTTTCTTTCTTTCTATTCAAGTGCACAGACCCAAGCAAGGATCATATACCAGCCTCCCATCATCAATGTAAGACATCTCATAGGACCATCTGCTAGTCATATACATATATTTGGCCCAAACTCTATTTCAACTCGTCAACACTCCTTACAGATAGTGTTGGGCAATTAAGAAACACTCCCAGAAAGTTAGTGTAGCCGAAAAGAGAAATGTTAAGATGGATGAGTGACAATAAATTGAAGGATAGGATAAGAAATGAGTATATCCGTTGGAAGTTAAAGGTGGCACCAATTGAGGACAAAATGAAAGAAAATTGTCTTAGGTGGTTTGAACATGTACATCGCAGACCAATAGATGCTCCCGTAAGGTGGATAGATAATATAGTAGTTAATGGAGCCACTACAACTAGAGGTAAGCCTAGACAAACATGGTTTTAAGGGTTAAAAAGGATATGGTTTTTGTTAGCATTCAGAGGACATAGCCTTTAACAGAGCTTAATTGAAGAAAGAGGTTTCAAACAGCTGACCACAAAATTTGGGACAAAGCCTTTGTTGTTCTTCTTCTTCTTGTTATATAATTAAAACTGTTATAGAATATTCGTTGTTGAAGTTTAAACAGGAACATTGTTACTGCTAACTAGAAAAATTGAGGATCCAGCAGCCAACTCCAACAAACCTTTTACCGCTCAACTGACAACATGTTAGTCACCAGCAACCTTCACCTGCACAATATACTTGGTATACAATGCTCTAAATTTCGAGAGTCCAGAGACACATTACAAATCTTATTTTAAGTGGCTTGGGCAAGCTAAAGGGAAATATTTGTTGCCTCTCAGTCGCAAAAAGGCACTTCAAAAGTTTATCATGCATTTCATACATTGCTTATCAACTTGTGGTAACGGTACTCGTGTGCTTTGAATTCCATTACTATGTACAATCCGGAGTACGACTTGAGCTGTTAGGAGTAATCAGGCAAAAGTACTTTCAAAACTAAAAATTGATCTGAATGAATACAATAGCATGTAAAATACCTGGCCAAAGAAAGAGAGAGAGAACGCAATGCGTCTGCAAAACTAGCCACGCTAACTTGAGCATTAACACAGCTGCGGAACCTTTCAAATAGACTTCGCATTCTCACAGCAGTAGTACGCAAAGCATTATACTCTGAGGCCCTTCGATCGGCCGTACATAGATTGGTTCGGGCTTCTTCTCTTGCTTCATGCAGACAGTTCTCCAGGTGTGCACAGTTCATCTGCAAGGGGGAAAAGCGATGCAATGAAAAACCTCAATAGGTGTCCTCAAAAAACAGCGAACGTAGAAACGAGGACATCATATTGGAAAACTCCGCTTAAATTTACAAACATTTCCTACAAACCTGCAGGTAACTAAATTCCACAAGAACTAGGAGGAGGAGCAAGAAATGAAAAGGCTACACAATACCAAAATACTAACATTTGCATCTGAACCATGTGAGGCAGCACACAGTGTACCACATGACATGAACCTATGTGCAAGTTCTATAAACTAGTCAAATGTGACGCAACCCACATTCAAATTCAGCGTAAGCATACAAAACCTAGTTACATTCATACTTTAACATTCTTGATCAACAACGAGAAAGTGGCAAATGCATGTACTTTATTATAAAATGTATACCGACGATACAGAAGAGAAGCAACCTAGTGCAAATAGGTAAGAACTTTATGCGAATCCTCGATACAAGTTTGTGAAGATGGGAAATCAAGACATATATCCTCCAAATGTCAGCACAATATTAGTTACATCATAGTAGATATCTATGATAGTCTCATTATAGTTATTGTGGATTTCTCTCTTCTTCAAAAACCAACATTCTCCAGAAATCACCATATTATCTCCCAATGGGACTATATGAAATCCTTTTTAAGTTAACGAAAAGCAAATGCAGGTTCCTTCTTCTCTCTAAAGTTTTTCTACTAATTTCTAAATATCTTATATTATAGACTCCCTTACCTAAAACCAAATTAATTGTAAAAATATTCTCATTTATTTTCACAGCTATTGATTGATTACTTTGTTCCAGAGTTCTGGAGTAGGGTTTAGAAGCTTGGTTTCCTAATAGTTAGTAAAACTTGTTTATCGCCTTGTTTTATAAAGAGGTACATATGTACTACATCGATCATCAGGCATTTTTCAGTCACTCGTCCTGCGTTTTTCTAGTTTCTAGAATTTGGTAGCATAATCCCGTATTCCAGTTAACCAATTCAATTATTTGTCTCACAAGCATCTCTAACATCAATAGAGATATCGTCAGCTCCTATAGTTTCTTCCAACTTTAATTTACTTCTAACACATCTTTAGCTTCAAAATCCCTAATTTTACGACAATAGCAATAGTTCCTATCTCAACTAACTCATTTATTTCTATACCAAAAGTCTTCAACATAACAAATGAGAATAATAATGAACTAAATGAACGTCGAAATCATTGAGAAATAGGAAGAAGTGTTATCGAACACTACACGCCTTCCATTCTTCCGTTTATGGATGGAATAAGTCAAGGGCAAGGCAAGCCCACAGAAAGTATAGATAGGCTCCCAGCTCCATCTTGGTTGGGCATCCTGCTCTTGAGAGGGTTTGGTCCTTGTGCTAACTACTCATGTGCTGTGTTGCCCCAACACAAGGGCATTTGGTGAGGATGTCCGGATCTATATCCAGGGATCCAAATCCAGTTATCCATTCTTACAAAAAATAAATAAGCAGCCACCGCTTTGTGGGTTTCGTAAATCTTGCTAAAGCATATCCCACTCCGGCTTTCCCACTGCCACCCCGCCCACACTTTGGAAAATAAATCTCCCATCTCTTTAACGTTATTCCATGTAAGAGAAGACAAATGTATGTGAATGGATCTAAGTAAGTGAGGTTAGCCTGAACATAAATTAGAATAAAATAACTAATGAAGGGAACCAATTTACAACTGCTCACATTATTCTGTTCGATGAAAACTCTTCTAAATGAAAATTTCAATATTTTACCTGAGACTGATCAAGAAGATTGCGGCTAACTTCCAATTCTCTCCTAAGAGAGCTAATCTCCTCCATAGCAACTTTCAGCTTGTTTTCACCTTCAATGCACTGATCTGACTTGTGTGCCAGGGCATTTTGCAAGTCCGAAACAACGCTCATTCTCGTATTTGACTCCAAGGTAAGCTCACCTGCAACTCCGCTTGGTAACACATTAAGAGCATTTGTGCAGATGTCAGAATTATTTGCCAAGGCCATCATTTTCACCTCTCCATCTACTTCTCCAGCTTGGCTTTTGTCTAAGCCAACATCTTGATGACCATCAGTATCACCAACTTGGCGTTCATGCCGAGAAGTTTCTTGCATAGAAGCATCCATAAAGTTACGGGCAGAATCCATTGACTGCATGTTCACAGTACCTGATAAATCTGTCATATTTTCATCTCCACCTTCTCCCGGTTTGGTTGCTTGCCCAGTAATAGGATCAAGTTTCTGATCAGCAGATGCAGAAGTTGAAGACATCTCATCCATAGAAACAGTAGACACGTAAGGCATGTGAGTTTCCCCATCTCCAAATATACCTTCCCTGTATTCACCAGCCTTCATGGCTGAAAGGACCGATCCAGAAGCATTTTTGGTCGATTTTTTTTGTCCTTGCATATAATCCCCCAATTTCTGTTCAAGCTCTTGAATGCATTTTTCATATGACGAGCACTGTACTTGCTTCATATGAAGCATAGATTGGATATGTTGTACATACTCATCCTTAGACTGCAGAGCTTCAGTGGTTTTCTCCCTCATGGCTTTCATCATGTCATCTGGTTCAACCTTATCAAATGGACCATACACAGCATCTGCATTAAAAGTACAAATTATGGCAATTGCTGAAGCAAGTTCAGCTTTCAAACGTGCATTCTCAACTTCCATCTTGCTCGTTCCAGCAATATCTATTGGCTCACAATCCTCAAGAAGTCCTTCAGCGTTATAATTCAAATGGGTATCAAAAGGATTTTCTTCGGATTTGAAATTGGAGTCATCACTGGATGTGGCTAAGTTACTTTTTGGTAGTTTATTCTTCTCACTTTTTGATGGTGAGCCTAGCACAAATTGTGGTGCATACCGATCTACATCAGCAACATCAATTTCCAGCAACTTGGTATCAAAAGGAGCCATATTAACATCACATTGACTGGGAGAATCAAACAAACCCATTGCATCTAAGATGTCATCTGGTATGTATCTATTCCATTGTTTTAAAAATCTCTCTCTTCTGCTAATCTCAGCCTCCCTCTCAGTTGCAAGCCGTTCTGCCAACTGTCCAGCTAAGCCCATGTACAACTTTAGAGAAGACTTTCTTCTTATGACTTCAGCAAGACAAGCCCTATAAGCATGGCCTACACCACTGACGAATTTTAGATTATCAAACTCCTCCTCCTGGTGTCCCATTACCTCTTGGAACGCATGAAGCTGATTCACCATGTCTTTGATGCTAAACTGAGAAGCCTTTACCTTTTGCATAGAGACGTGTACTAACAAGTTCATACCATCTTTCTTTCCCCTGCATTTATCCAGCAATTTAGTTATCGCATGGTCACAGTTCTGCACTTTCGGAAGGTTATTTTTCTCATGAACCTCATATATGGGACCGAGAGCTGAAACTGCATCATGAGGCCGAAGTGAGGCAGATAATTGGCAACTCAAACAATCATCCACAAGTTTCTTCACAGTGTCGACATCTTTGCTGCGTAACAAGTAGAGCCCACATTACCACTGTTAAAACTATAGCATAAATGATGGGTAACAGATGTATGTATGAAGAATGATGGACTAGTTTCGATCATTAGGAAAATAGTTCAAGGAAATATCACTATAAGCATAAATAATAATTAAAAAGTTTCTGAACATAGAGATTCTACCAAGCAGATGCTGCTTAAAAAAATTATACATAATTACAGGACCAAGATTAGAAATTTGAAAGAAAAAAAGGTTAATTACAAAAAAGGGTTAATTACACTAACCTCCCCCTTTGTTTTACGTTTATAACATGGGGTACCCTTATTTTGAAATAATTGACACGGGGTACCCTTATTGTGGGAAAAATAAGGGTGGTTAGTGTAATTACCCCTTTACATTATTTTCAAAATAAGGGTACCCCGTGTCATCATTTTCAAAGTAAGGATACTCCGTGTAATAAACATAAAACATAGGGGAGGTTAGTGTAATTAAATGATCCAATGTTAGTACAATGTCATTATTTTTTCATTCATGAGTAATAACTGATAACAATTTGATTTTTTTTTTCTCCCATCATATGCATGGACACAAGTTACAACTTGAAAATAAAGAAACTTGAAATTGCTTTATCTATGAGCATGGAAGATGGTATGAACTTTGAATATATACTTTGTACCAGAACAATTTTGACTAGTTACTTCATCCCAAATGTTTGGGATCGGCTACCTGAATTATTTTAAAATATATCAGTTAAGGGCTAAATCCTCTCTAACATTATCCTTTACTTCTTTTTGTTGATCTAGTAAAGGTAAACCAAGACACATACACACACAAAAAAGTTTGCATTAGCTTTTCACGGTAATTGTAGATGCAAACTCAAATAAACAGTATGAATCTTGGATGCCTACAGGTTAAATTGATTGTGGACAAAAAAGGAAGTATTTGCATATACTCACCTTAATTTGTCACAAAAAGGACACCATAATTAAGGAAGAACTTTAAAGATTCGGGAAATGGAAATGGTTGGACTCGTTATCCTTCCAAAAAAGAACAAAGGTGTAGGGGTGCAACTCGGACGGGTTGGGTTGGGTCGGGTTTGAGCTTAACCCGAACCCAACCCGATGAATCATAAGTCTAGTTCAAGCCCAAGCCCAACCTGACCTCGGGTTCAACATATGAAACCCAAGACCGAGTCTGGGTTCTCCGGGTTGGGTCGGATTTATCGGACTCTAATATACATAATCAAATAGCAATAAAGCCTCAATTATTATAAAATACAAACTGAAATGAGATTTATGATAAGGAAAACAGTTTCGGTGGAAATTTTTTGGATTTAAACTTTTTATTTAAGAAGTATGAAATATATATATATATATATATATATATATATATATATATATATATATATATATATATTTCGGGTTCAGGTTCTTTGGGTAACTCAACACATGAACCTGAGCCCAACCCAATTTTTGATCGGGTTCAAATATTTTAACCCAAACACGAACCCGAGCCCGAGTATCTTCAACCCTAACCCAACCCATTAACAGGTTTACCCGATCGGGCTCGGGTTTAGCCCGCCCGAGTTGCACCCCTGTGTTAGACACTTTAGGTGACAGATAATCACAATTAATTTATCCACCCATATGGATTATCCGATAGAAAAGTTCTTGCTCCTACTTCCAAGAATATCCCTTCCGACCAGCAAAAGAGATATGTAAGGATATGATTCCTACTAACATTATGAACATGACCAATTTGAAGGAGCTGACTGAAGAAGAGATCTTACCTTGCTGACTCTAAAGATCTGAGATAGAGGTTGTCCTTTCTGTGGAAGTATAGTATTGCTATGAGCTAGAACATTTGCTTTAGCTGGAAAATTCAATTTTAAATAACTATGTGATATAACCCACTAGCTCCATTGTTTTAAAACATGATTCACGATGTGCAAAATGATTAGAGTATCCTTACAGAATTTCTCCCTGCAACTACTAAAGTTTAATACATATAACTTATATAGTAATTTTTCTGATATACTTTATGGTACATATATTAGTAGCCAGTTATCAATTGTAGAGCATTGCATTCAGGTCTGCTGTGTAACATCTTCCAAATGTATAAATATCTAATCGCTATATATAAAAGGGAGACGGAATCACTCATCAATGACCTAAATATTAGGACACATTACAGTTCACATAAAAGAAAAACACATTATTAAAATTTTCACAGCAGAAGAAGTAGAAAGAATTAGTTAATCGTGCTTGTTCTTGCATATCTGCAGAAAACAGTCGGACTACAACTGCTGTTAACATCTTTCCAGCAATCTCAACAAGAAAATGTTTAGTTAATACAAAAAACACGCACCACTTATTCTTCTATTTTTGCAAATGCTAAATTTGGATAAGCATAGGCCATTAATGCCATATGATGGTTCTTTTAAAGAATGAAAGAAAGTAGCTGTCCCAAGGTTATTTTAGAATAGACATGTCATTGAGTCGTCAATGTCGATAGAATCATGGAAGTTAAAAATGCAGGTTAAAAGCACCACAATAACGAAGAGTAACACAGACTAACTAACCTCAAAGATTGCATGACGCTCTTTTGGTCATTAAGCACCCTTTGGTGATCTCTGATCAAAACTTCCAAATCCTTCACAGATCCAGAAGTCATTTCCGAGAACACATTCTCCACCCTTCTCTTCAGATCCCCAAAGTTCATTTTCAGCTGTGAAACCTTGCTCTCAAACTGCCTACGAGAGTTCAAGCAAATATCCGCCCACTTCCTCAGCTCATGCTCGTTCACGAGATCCAGGAGACACTTCCGTCCCTCGCGCTGAATTTCTGGGTGGAGCCTCAAGGACCGCAGCCTCTCCACACCCCTCTCGAAGTTGCCCAACAACTCCCCGTGAATCCTATGCTGCTGCGAGAAGTACCTAACGAAGTCCGAGTACCTCTGATGCAACCTCTTGAAAGTGTGGTCCAAATTCCCGCGTGCGGTGTCCAATGCCCTCTCCTGCACCTGCTGCTCCCTTAACAACCTCTTGCATATTTCAAACTTATTTTGGGAGCACAAGTAGAAGGCATTGGCATGTTGGAAGTGGTACCTAAACTGATTCTCGTAGGAAGCTAAAGCCTTCATGGCCGGGTCCGAGGCCTCGTCCAAAGGGTGGGGGCTCCGCGAAGGAGATGGAGGGGACGGGACTACGGCAATGGGGACATCTATGGTTTCCGGGGGTGGCCGAGGGGATTCGGCAAGGAGTTTAGACTTGTTATATAGAAAAACTTCGCGGTCATCTTGAGGTAGCTTATAATATGCCAATGGCTGCTGAGGGTCCAGAGATATTTTACCACACATTAACAGCTGGTCGCCGAACTGGATGCCGGAGAGAGATTCGACCGACCGCTGGATCGCGTCGACCGGAGTAGATCCTTCGCATTCGAACTCGAAGCTGTGGCCATTCTCGGAGAGATGGACCAGAAGCTTTCTTCTGGGCGTGAACTCGCCGGTGGTAATGGTGGAGCTAGAGCTCATTGTCCCCAAAATCAAAGCCCTAGAATCCAATTTTCAACAAACACGCACCATGAAGAATAAGAAAGTTCACTTTTTGAGAAGTACCCACCTCTCCAAAACCCTAAATCTTCAAAACCCAACGATGAATTTCCGCAATCCAATGCCGAAAGAAACCTTCACGAACCTTCCTCAAGCACAAGAAAAATCCAAAAGATGACTTTTTGGCAACAGTCCACCGCCTAAAAACCCTAAATCTTCCAGTCCCAGAAAGAAATTAGGTCAGAATCTCAGATTTCACGAGAAACCCACCGATCGGATTGCCGAAAAAAGCCCTAATTTCTCCGCCAACGCCACAAAATTCTGATGCTTCAGGAAAGGGGGAAAATATTGATGCTTTATAGGTCCTCCAAAGCGTACGAGGAAAACCCAGAAATCAAGTAGAAGAATTCTTGCTAGAATCGGTCTACAGAACAAAGATTGGAAGAAATTCCTATGGATAACTTGCGCAAAGGAGGGGCTTTCTCCGAAGCAATCTATGGATGAAAACCCTAATTTAAGTCCTATTCAGATTGAAATTGGGGATAAGAAAGGAAACTTTAGGGAATAAGGAGAAGAAGAGCTCTCATTCCCAAAGTACCCAAAAAAAAAAAAAAGGAAAGAAAGAAAGAGGAGTTGGGAGTTGGAGTTGGAGAAGAAGAGGAAATTTGAGTCATGAAGAGGGAAGGAACAGCTAACTTTTGTACGGTGAAATAATCTCTCTATTATTTAAATAAAACAAAAGTAATTAATTAATTTGATAATGATAGTTTTTTTATTTGTTTATTGCTCAATAATCATTCAATCTATATATTATATGTGTGACAAGTAAATGTTGGATGTGATGTGATTGAAGACCAATTTGTCTATTTTCCATTTAACACCCTCTTTTTATCATATATTTATCACATAGAAACCTTTTGAAATAACATGAATAAACTCCACTATTCTTCTCGACATGTATTACACTTAACCTACCTGGCAGCGAGATGAACACAATTGTTTTGGGAAAATTTGGCATTTTGCGTTTCCAACAAATATCGATATTTACTAATATAAGTAAGTAGAAAATAGTTCGGTTCAGTTTGAAAAACATTCGGTTCAATTTCGATTTTGAAAATACTAAAAAATATTATTCGGATTTCGATTTCGGTTTTGGATTTCGTTCCAAAATAAAAAAACGAATAAGACTTATACAATTATGTAAATATCTTCAATTTTATGCATATTTTGTGATTAAAAATAAGTATTTTTTGAAAATAATATTTTTTTGTAATTTTATATACATATTTGTTGTATTTTAAAATTGCGTTTAAAATTGGACTAGTTGTTAAATTATCAAAATAGATAGAGAAAGAACAGCTAAATTTTGTACAGTGAAATAATCTCTCTATTATTTAAATAAAACAAAAGTAATTAATTAATTTGATAATGATAGTTTTTTTTTAATTTGTTTATTGTTCAATATTCATTCAATCTATCTATTTTATGTGTTACAAGTAAATGTTGGATGTGATGTGATTGAAAACAAATTTGTCTATTTTTCATTTAACACCCTTTTTATCATATATATTAAATAGAAATCGTTTGAAATAATATGAACAAATTTGGAAGATTTACACGGCTAAAAATTTTGGTTATGCGAAAAAAAAAAATTTGAGTTATTATTTTCGTATTTTTTTAGTAAAATAGTGGAAGATTTACACCTGACGGCTAAAATTTTAACTATTTTTAAGTCATATTATATTAGTAGCGAAAAAAAAAACACAATATTTTAATTTATAATAATATATTGCCAATTTTACAAAGAAATAAAACTTTATTTGGGAGACGACGAATTTGTTTAGGCAACAACTCCGAATATTTGCAAGAAGATAACTTTCTTACTTTGTTATTATTATGTTTGATATCTTTTACTATTATAAACACTAGTATATATGCACGTGCCTTGCACGTATTTCATAATACTTGGAAAGAGCAAACAACCTTCTTAATTTTTTTCTTCTATGCGTAATTACATAACTATCTATATTAAATTTAATGAACAACTTTAATTAGTAAATATAGATGAGGGCATTTTTGGAAAAAAAAATTCACGGTGAAACCTAATTTTCTCATTATATAGTAGTATAGATAGATTTTTTTTATGTCTATTATAAATATAGATGGATTTTACTTAAAATGACATGTAATAATTACAAAAAATTTACTGTACCGATAAAAAGATTATAATAATTAAATACAACGATATAAGTTTGATAAATTTACAAACGACGATACGAATCGCCATATGAACTGGTGAAAATTTGAAAAACTGGATTTTTGCCAACCCAGTTGGCGAAAATCCAACAAAAATCTGACATATATTAAAAAAAAAAAACTTTCGCCAAAGGAGTTGACGAAAATCCGAAAAAAAATATATTAAAATTTTTTTTTAAAAAAATATATTAAAAAAATCAAAAATTTGTTTGGCGAAATTAGGAAAAAATATTAAAAAAAAAACCAAAATTTTGCCAACTCCGTTGGCGAAATTAGGAAAAAATGGTTTTTTTTTTGGTTTTTTTTTTTAGGGTTTATTTGTTTTGGTTTTTTTTCCGGTTTTTTGGGTTATTTTTTTAGGGGTCTATTTGTTTTGGTTTTTTTTTTCTTTGTGGTTTTTTTGTTTGGTTTTTTTTATAGGTATGTTAATAGTACTCACTCTGTCATAGATATGTTAATAGTAACTCTGTCATAATAACGTTCATATTTTAACGTATAAAATTTTACAACGGCTAAATTTTTTTCATTTCTATAAATTCTTTCCTTCTTCTATTCATTTCTCACTCAATCCACTTATTCTACTTTCAAACAGGAGCTCAATCACTCTGTATTTAGAAGCTCATTCTGTGATGGATCAAAGTTTAACAATATTATGTTCGGTCGGAGGTATGCTCAGGCGGAGGAGGAGGAGATCGGGGTGATCAGAGTGAAGGTGCAGTCTGTCGTGGGAAGTCGGGGGAAGGTGACCGGAGGAAGGTCGAGGGCTCGGTGGGAGAGGCCGACGGTGAACGGGGAAGAAAGGGAAGAGGATGGGGTGGATGACAGCGGCTCGGGGAATAGCCGGAGTTGGCCGGGACGATGGTGATGGCTGTGGTTAGGTTTCGGTTTAGGGTTTTGTAGTTTTTGGTGATGGTGATGAAAATAATACAATGGGGAGGATGATGGTTTTTGTATGAGGGAGGAGAAGGTGACTACCTAGGGATTAGGATCGGCCATGTGTTCATTGGGATGGGGGATGGCTTTTTGGGAAAATGGTTAGGATGTGTGATATATATAGGAAAGTGTGTGTGGTGAGGATAATGCTCCAATTTGAATGAATGGCCAAAATTTAATATGAAGGGGAGTGTACAAACAAAAAGGGGAGAGAGGGAGAGAGTTAAACCGGTCAATGAGGGAGGGGGTTGGTTCTTTATGTGCCTTGACCAATAGGATTGTGACACCTCATTGCACTTTTGCATACAAGTCCTCAACAATTAGAAAATTGCACAGAAAGTGGGAATTAGGATTTAATGAGGGAAAATACCATGTTTGGTGTGATGTAGTGGTTAAAAATGGTGTGTGATGTTTAGTATGAGCCTTGAGGGTATGAATGGGGGTTTGGTTTGGTGTTGGGTCAAGTTGGATCTTTACACCAATTTAATTAAAATTAATATAAATGATGTTCTAAAATTAATTGGAAGTACATGGGATTAAAATTAGGTGGGACACAAGTGTCATGGACGGAGAAGACTCAGAGTAGAATATTGTCATAATTTGGGTTGCATAAAACTGGTCGAGATTGTGTCTCCAATTTCGATTGGAACGCACAAAGATACAAATTTGGATTTATTTGAAAATAAAAATATATGTCCGTAACGAATATCGTGTGACTAAAATGAAGCACAAGAGAGCATATTTATGAGTTACACAAATATCAGAATGGAAGGCGGGCACATCTAGGACAAGGGTGTAAAATTTGTTAGAAGGCAAAAGCTAGTGTAGCGCTCCAATTATCGAAGCAACGGTAAGGTACAATAATTAAATAAAATCACAATAATAAATATAATCCCCAATAAATAAATTCCAAAAAATACTAATTAAATCTATAATCCTATAATTCGGCCAGGGGTTCATCTAGTGGGCTTCTAGGTCTAGTCTACTAACTCATGCATTAAAGAACACTATATATATATATATATATATATATATATACACACACACACACACATATCATGCAATTATTTAAAATAAATGCACACAATACTTATAATAAACAAAATAACAAAATTATCCCTATTTTAGGATGTGGTAGTGACACCACACTTTGGTATTTGACTTATATATCATGCCCATGCTGGAGAAAATAATATATTTATCGTATCACGCATTCAGGAATTTAGAGGCATTCTCGATATGCATCCCAAATATAATCACTTTAACACGTAACACGATATGTCGTTGTTTGCCATTTAAATTAAAAAGAAGAACTAAGAGGACTTAATTTTGATTAACAAACTAGAGAGTACAGAGAAGAGTCCTAAGAGATAATCTAAGTACAAATTTGTTTTGATCTGGGGGGTGATGGTGGAGGGTTAGGAGTGTAGCAACTCTCTTTACTCCATGGACGATCTGGATGCAGAAACTTCTCTCCTTGGTTATAGTGTGAATCTGCAAATAGCC
This sequence comes from Iris macrosiphon, assembly GCA_036927795.1. Lineage (NCBI taxonomy): Eukaryota > Viridiplantae > Streptophyta > Magnoliopsida > Asparagales > Iridaceae > Iris > Iris macrosiphon. The sequence goes on from JAYESA010000271.1 coordinate 43,576, forward strand.
CGCCCCTTGTATGAGGGTAATACCCTGTTATTTATAGTTGTGCTATGGTTGCCACATATCCCAATTCTTGGTGCCCGCATGGGGCTTCTTCAGCATGATGCAGCCGTAATGGTAGCTGCATGGTGTAGGCAAGCCGCCATATGGGTTTGGTTAAAATTTTTTGTTTGAAGAGATCTTGGGGCTGCTATGCGCATAACTAGGTCAATTGGACACTTGGTCACCCCTAATTATACGATAAATCATGTTCAGTCGTTACAGAAAATTTAGTGAGTCGAAAGCCGCATACTTTTGTAGTCGCATAGGAACTCTCGTTGGTCTTGGTCAGAATGACCCTCTGGCTGTACGTGGACGAGGCCGCATGGGTCTTGATGCCGCATGCATCCTCTTATTTGGCCTTGGTCAGATGGACGCTCTGGCCGCATGATGTCGAGGCCACATGGGTCTTTGAAGTCGCATATGTAGGATATGAGTTATGGCCTATCAGTCGAGGCAATTAATGCACTGATGTGACTTATTCTCTTTTCCTGAGTCATGGTCTGTACGGATTTTGAAGCATCTCAGGGTGATGAGTGAGGTGTCAGAACTTCTGACAGACATCAAAATCTATGTCAGGGGGTTTTATGCGACCGTCTTGCTCTGTGATCGTTCAGGCCGCATATGTGAACTACATAGAGTCAAAGCCGTATGAAATTGAAACTGCATGGAGCCATAGATACATGGGACGCATGGAGTCTAGGATGCATTGGGCCAGAGACGCATGGAACGCATGGAGTCTGGGATGCATTGGACCAAAGACGCATGGAACGTATGGAGTCTGGGACGCATTAGGCCAGAGACGCATGGATCTTTTGTCATTTTCTGCTTTCGTGGCATTTGAACAGCTGTATACTGCTAAAAGTAATTATAAATCATCTGTCAGTACGGATTCCAATTAGCGGTGCAGGATTCGAGATCGTCATAATGACTGTCTGTTGTGTCAGAGTAATAAATGCTCTGATGTGATTGTAGGGACGATGCGTCACAGGATGGTATACGTCTCGGTTTGTCCGAGGGCATCATGCGTCCGCTGCTGTTATGCACCCACCGCAGTTATGCATACCTTACTTATTTATTGACTGTAAACTGGAGCGCATGAAAGAATTTTTATGCTTCTACAAGACCCCCTTCAAAGTTTTCAGACTTGGCTAAGTCTGAAATAATTTGAATAAGAAGCATGAATTTAGCACGTATTCACTGTTATTTTGTCATGTTGACGCATATAGAGGTTGTCGCATGGAGGACTCTTCCATGCTGTCAAATCTGTATTAAATAACGAGATTTGATTCTATCTTTGAGTCGGTCCGTTGGGATCCTGAGCCATCTGATAACATGGAGCCTGAGGCATCGGATGATGGCAGATCAAAGAAATCGATCGTCTCTCTCATCCTAGTTTGCCATGTGGGCAGAGGAATTACGTTCTTCGAGGCATCCCTGTCTATTAAAAGGGAGATGTTTAGAGAGAGAAGGGCTCTTGCATTTTCTTCTATTCTCTATTTCTGCCGCCGTTGGTTCTTCTCCTTTCCTGTCGATCATCATGTCTTCCCAAGCTCCTTCGTCTTCCGCCGCTGCCAAGGGTAAGGGGCCCGTGTCTGAGGGTATTGCACCTAAGAAGAAGGGAATAAGAAAGGGGAAGGCTACTGCCGACAAGGTTCATTCCCTAAAGTTTCCTTCAGACGTTCAGGGACCCGTCATAGGTAAGGAATCTCTTATGGGTGGAGATATATAAGAACACAGAGACGCAATTTGTACGGTTTGTCGCATGGATGTAGAGATATGCCCGGCCTTTTTACTAACAAATAACTGAAAGTATGCCATGGGCGACTTTGTAGATGCACAAGCTGTGAATGCGTAGCCGCATAACTGGAAGTATGCCACGGGTAGCCTTACAGATGCGCAAGCTGTGATTCGTCACATGGGCACGTGTCATCGTGCACGCCGTCGTGCGCGAAAGTGTCATGCGCCTATTCTTCTTCTTTGTATGTTAATTTTATGCAAAGCCCTTTTTGCTGATACACATGTCTTTTCTATGCTGTGTAGTGAAGTTACTGTAAACCCCCTCGATTTATTCTATAGATAGTTAGAGTGGAGTTGAAAAATTTTGGTTTTGGTAGCAGATGTCGAGGTTTAGAGTGGAGATAATTTATCTGGTATTTAATTCATTTAATTAAAACCCTTGGCGCGCCCTGTCATTCCTAATTTAATCGGAGCCCAATATCAGCCCATAAATTCCATCGGGCTATTGTACTTTCGACTTGACTCGCCAAATTAGGCACTGGACTTTTCCGTCTTTTAAAATCAGTTTTTGTGTGCTCTAAATTAATTGCGCAACATTCCGAAAATCGTAACCCATATTTAATTCCGTGTCGGACACCTGTGTCGTTACCCTCAATTTTGAGGTACCAACTTAACCCGTTGAGCCGGACCAACTAAAGGGTCCAAGACTGACTCCAAGCCCCCACCATTTTTGGCCTTTGTGTCATTTCCAAATTTTGACCCCAAGTGCCCCCATTTAATTTAAAAGCGCGGGACACTTTAAATCTATTTTAATCGAGGATACCGACTTTGTCTAATCCTATTTTAATCCCTAATTAATCCCGATGGCCATAAAATTAAACCAGTGCCTAACGCACAATACCCTCTCACCATGAAAATTACTAAACACAATTTTCTCCACAATTTTGGCGTCATTTTATGTGTTCGTGCAATTTTCCGAATTTAAGGGGCTAAGTTGCAATTTATAAATGTTAGGTGCCCTCACCTCATTGGCCAAGACCAAATGAAGAGGTTAATTATTTTGGACCGAATGCAACATCTCCTCCCTTCATTTCTCATAAAGAAATGATCATACTCATGTGAAATCCTAGCCCTCTATTTTGAATAGGCTAATCCCCACCACACATCCAATACACCCCTCCCTATAAAGCCATCACATCACCCTCACACAACCCCCAAGGCCGGCCCTAATCCCTAGGGACTTTGAAAACCACCCTCCTCACTCTCTCTCCTCCCTCTACCCCTCATATTCCCAGCCGACCACTCCTAATCATCTCTCCACATTTCTTCTTCTTCCCTTCACCATCTCCTTCTTCTACTTCACTTCGGTTCCCTGTCGGCCACCCACCCTCCGGCCGAGGTTCCCGCTCCTCCACCCCACGAGATGACGGTGCCGGCGTTCCCTCGAGCCGTCTTGCACGAGCCCGCAAGCGCTGCTACTGCCCGGCCGGATCCTCCTCCGGCCAGCGAGCTTTGCACCGGCGAGCTGTCCCTCCATGAGCCCGAGCAACCATCTCGAACCACCAGCCGCACCACCCCTCTTCACCACCAGCCGACCACCAACCTCCACCATCTTCATCATCATCTTCACCATACCACCTCGGCCTCTACAGTCGGCTGTCCACCGTCGAGCCTCCATCTCCGGCACCATCACACCAACTGCCACCACGAACCACCACTTCCTCCTCTCCCTTGCTCCGGCTAGATCTCCTCCCCACCGCCATTGCCGGAGCCTTCATCTTCCCGTTCAACCCTCCTCCGGTCTTTCATGGCCGCTCGACCACCCTCACCACCATTAGCATCTCCTCCCGACCTCGTTTTTACTCCGACCACCGCCGAGCAGTGTAACCCTCACCACCACGACCAACCAGCATCCCTATCCGCACACCACAGCACCACCATCTGCCATAGCCACCACCACCAGCACCCTCACGACCACCCTCCTCCGGCCACACTCCACCACCAGCATCTCCATCACCCGGCCAGCAACCCCGTCGTCGAGGTATACCACTCCTTTCCTCCCTCTATTTTTGATATATATAGACTTGTGTATTAGTTAGGGTTTGAGGAAACGAATGGGAGTTTATGGTTTAATCTTCATGGAATTAATAGATATGCATGGAGTTGGGCCATGATGTTATAGAATATAAACATCGGGGCTGGGGAATTATAGATACAATGAAATTTAAGGTTTGAGAATGGAACGAGTTTAGTTAAGGGTACGAATATACATTGAGATTTTTGTGGTTAAGTGTAATGTGAAATCTTAGGGTTTATTATATTTTATTTTATACGTTTTGATAGTTGTAGAGGAGCAGATTAATTATTATGGAATGAGGGTGTGATATTAAAATATTGATTGGTATCGAAGAGTATGTTTATGCTTAGAAGTTGTGTTTGATATCATGAGTTGTTCATTGGCTGAGGGCTGATAAATAATAATGAAATAATAGAGGAGTAGCTATGTATATGTGAGAGGATGTTCAAATGATGAAATAACATTATCATGAAATAACATTATCGAGGGTTTAATAAATAATAATTAAATTATTTGAGAATGATATTTGTAAACGTGCATGATAACGACTGTGAACGTCGGGATGAAGCCTGAGGTTTGATCATGGCTTGAACTGATGATAAATAACGTGATGAATGGTGGGATCGAGCACTTGTCGGATGATGTTATACAAGTGTTTAAATTGGATTAGATATAACATACCCTTAGTCAACCATGGACAACCCTCTAGTGTCGTGTCCAGGTGAGTTGTAGTTGAGTCTGAGCATACGTTTAGACGTGTGTCACATCCCTGTTTGCCACATGATAGTTTGTTGATTTAGTTTGTACCTCTTCTCTAGGTACTGCGGGACCTGAGGACTTGGACGCGGTACCAGATCCCCGTCAACAGCAGCCGCACGCAGGCAAGTGTACCTTGCCACCCTGTATTTTAGTTACAGATATTTAATGTTTTGTTATGTACTTTGTGCACGTATTTATGTTGACGTTCGATACCTCGCGTCCGGATCACAACCGGGTGCTGACGTTCGTCGTAACGTCTTAGAATAATTGTTAGATACTTTATAGTACCTCGATGCACGTACCTGAGTACATCGACACCCTAGGACACACTTATACACTGTGATCGTGCCAGATTCCTGTATCCTGATACCGACATCATGACCAGAGACTGGGACGAACTTAGGGTCGCGTCTGTTGAGTTATATCTGTGAGTCGAGACTGTAGTTAGAGGGTCAGGTTCAACGCACAATCGTTGACCGCTTGGGGAAGGGAAAGACAGTTACTAGACGTTTGGGCTACTCTGCATGCGCTTATATATGTATATGTAGTGATCCTGTATTCTAGAGTAGTGTAACACCCGTGTGTCTCTGTGCTCGGAGCTACGGTATCCCCCGTGTATCTATGTGTTCGGAGCTACGGTTTTATTTTGGATAGCCCAAGCGTCGAACATTGTCTTTAAACTGTGTCACACTTGTTTGGTTATGATAGAGTACCCTGTCGTGTACTTGTACTTTCTGTTTACTTGGCATGTTATATTTCTGTACCTTGTTACGTCCCTCTGAGGACCTGGTTCCCTGCCAGTTTTGCAGCATAGATGATTACGGAGTATTTGGAGTTGCTGTTGGAGTTGCATGTCTTGCGGGCATGGTACCAGGTACTCACATTATATCTACCGGCATTATGGTTATTTTATATTATTTATTTCATCTGCTGTTGTAGCCTAGTTTTTATAGACTCATACTTTTTCTCGAGTCTATTCGAGTTAGTGTGTTAGTGGGCGGCCGACTCTAGCACATATAGCTCTTTCTTGTATACTGTTGTACATTGTGGATTGAGACATAGAGGTTCACATTTATGGAATATCTAGATAGTGCCCTTTATATTACAGCTTACACGTATTCGAGTCAGACCAGAGTCTGGTCGAATGCGTAGCTGGCGTGTCACGTATTCCTGGTCCTACGTTTTGGGACTAGGGCGTGACAGTTACTGACCACTCCTTCAGGGGAGTTGGTGCTCAACCCCGAGTGAGTTCCATTAGATACAAATTTTGAGGACCTAGCCGCAGCCGTTCAACGCCAGCTGGATACAATTCTTCCGTCCGACAGGCAGAAACAGATTGCTGAGCAGGGCATGTTTTCCCTTCTGATTTATATGAATCCGAGGGCGGCCTCTACCGGAAAGGGTCATACCTCCAAGAAGCCCTACTTTATCTTTGGCGATGCTTTGACCTTATTTCCTCCGAATTGGAGAAGTTCAGGGAGGATTGGAGCTTTACCCACCGTGGGACGAAGATGCCCGTACCTCCTTTCGAACGTCATATGCCTTTATCGAATTTCTTTATGGCGATGGGCAGAAGGGCGATGGGTTAGAATTTGATGCCTGAGCTGCGAGGGGCTCTTACCGGCAAGATCCGGGCTGGGAGGCATCAAGGCAAAGGGGCTTTCTCGTGTTGCAAGGAGTCGCCCTCTTATTCTTCTACTGGGTTAGTACCCGGCATCGTCAGGAGTGACTTGGGGCCGAACCTTGATGTGTATGCCTCGAATACTTTCCTTCATGTGGCCGCAAAGAAGGGTGCGTATCCACCGGGACAACTGTAAACCCTTGGTTGGGCCCATTACACTCCTTCTTGGTATCGACTGACCAAGTGGGTGTTAAAACGCTACGAGCGAGAACTCCATGCCGTTGGCATCTTCTTTGCCATGAGGGACACTTGTTACGGCTGTCTACAAATTGTTGCCTCTTCCTCGTGCTGATGGAGATGTATAACTGCCACACAGAGACTTTTTTTTACCCTTGGCGGGGAGATGGGGTTGGCCTTACACGAGATACATTCAGTCTCGAGGCTTCCCTGGGGTGAGGTACTCTATGAGGAATATACTCTGAGCAATGACAAGTTGGAGGAGTTTGAGAAGGAGAGTCCGAGATTTTTGTCTGTATATCAAGAATTGCTGTGCCACCATAGCTTATGCCAGAGAGAGTACAAGGAAGATAAAGCTTCTGAGGGGCCTATCCCGCATACTATTGTCTGGATGCATTATCTTTTTTCGGAGGTGCCTGGGTCAGATGAGGTTTATATTCGGGCACCGCGGTCCTAAAAGGATGTCGCGACCTCGATCTGACATTATCGTAAGAAGTCGGTTGAAGGCGAGGAATTAGGTTATTTTCTCATGAACACTCATGAGCTATCCGACAAAGCGTTGCTGGTGGGGTACTTGATGGTCTGGCTGCACAACTGCGATTGAAAGAATCGGCCGCAATCTTATCCTTCCGACTGTGCAGCTAGATTTTGGCCATCCACTGGCGTTACTGCCTGCGATGGTTTGTTGTACCCATTAGGGCCTTTGCCAATTTCTCAAAAAGATAAAATGCCACAAGGGAGTTGGCAAATTCAACAGGGTAGAGTTACCCTATCATTACCTGATAGGTTGGCTTCTATTGCACCATTGGTCCCTGATGCGTCCCGGTACCCAGAAAGGAATGTTAGAGGAAGACGCCTTTATCCATCGTTATCGGGGGATGAAGTGGCATCATGAGGACATACCCTCGTATAGGAGGGAGCTCGCCCATCTGAATGGCTGGATATTTTTTACGACGATTCCAGAATTCACTGAGGAGGAGAGGAGCGTTATCCACTGGGATAGCGATGCTGTCGGTCGTCGATTGTCAGTGACCCTCTATCGCTGGCTCCTCGCCATTCATCCCTTTCACTTGGTATGTCAAAATTGGGTGGAGGTCTTCCTGGAGCCTTATCTTCCCACTCGGTTCGCTCGTCAATTTGGATATAGCTAACTTTTACTGGAGACTCCTAGCGCCTCGCTGGGGACGGTAGGTGGTCTTCTCGATGGTGCTCGAGCATGGCGTTATTATACCGTCGTTGGTACAGAGGTAGACTTCAGGTTGTCTGCCGTTAATGTGGCACCGACCCTACTGTATGCAGCAGGCCTTTTTTTACTGCACAGTCAATATGCCACCAGCGGACTATATCCCGGATACGGCCTATTTAGCCAGTACCGTCTTTGCGCCTCCGTCAGTTAAGGGGAGGTCTATCTTGCTTGGGAGGACTCCGCAGCCCATGATATGGTTGCGATAAAAAAAAAATGCAACTTCAAGCCAAGATGGCGGTCGTGGAGGGCTACTTCCAGGTGGCTCATCGAGAGAGGGAGGCCATCTGCGAGGAAACTAGCAAGGTGGCCCTGTCTTCTATTGCCCTGGAGGACACATTGTAGAAGCTGGAGGACAAAACCTGGTGTATGCCCACCTTGATGATCCTGCGGCTCTGGTTCAGGAAGTCGAGCGCAGAGTCTGAGAGAAGATTGGTGCTGCCATTACTCCGCTCCAAGGGCGAATAGAGGAATTATGCAATGCTGAGGAGTAGCAGTAGTTCGGGTTTTATTTTTTGACATTGCCTTTTGCTTTATTTTAAATTTTTTTTGTTTGGGAGATGGAGACTCCCCTTTTGTTCCTTTTTGTCGTAAGCTTATTTTGCTTTTGTGGTCGAGACATGGCCCCCAAATTTAGTTTATTTCTTTTACCTCTATGAAATAAAAGTTTTTCTTTCTATTGCGATTGTCTTGTTGACTCAATTTGTGTCCTGGGAGAAAAATAAGCACTTCCCCCATTTCATGTACTGAGGTGCGCTTGATGTGTTCACACTGCTGTGTCAGTCTGGGTCTCTAAGAGGATCACTCTAAATCTTAACAATCACATCTTGGGTCATGTAGAGATAAAAAAGTTCTGGAGACATCTTACTCAGAGGTAAGGTGGACGTGGTAAGATATGACTTTGTGGGGATAGTGGAGAGACGTAGTTCAAAGAAAATGTGGACTTGAACTAAAATTTTCTCTGCTGGAGAAAAGGAAGTATGGATTTGAATCATTCATTTCCATTGCGGGTATCCCGTTGGGGGATTTTTTGTGGACCTATTACTTCTTGTGCACGGAGGTACAAATAATAAGTTCGAGATAAGCCCTGCCAGAGGTGATATGGACGTGGCAGTTTTATGGACTTAACACCATTGGTGTACTTTGGTGAGTACGGGTGATAAGTTTAGACGACGATCGATATCAAGGGTCTTGTGGACGCGATGATCGATAACCAACCCGATAGGTTTGCTCAGATGTACGAAGGATATGGCAAACCCTATTGGGAAATTTTTGGGGGGACTTATTATTTGTTGCGCACGTTCAGTACAAATAATAAATTCAAAAAAAATAAACTCTATCAGAGGTAATATGGAAGTGATAGGTTTTGTGGACCCATTACTTTTTTGTGCATGTTAGTGCAAGTAATAGGTTCGAGACAAGACCTGCCCGAGGTAATATGGACGTGGCAGTTTTTTTGGACTTAGCACCACTGGCGTACCTTATAGAGTATGGGTGGTAAGTTAAAATGACAACCGATATCAGAGGTAATATGGACATAGAGATCGATAGCCATGATCCAAGATGTTTACTCAGAGGTAATATGGACGTGGCAAACTCCACATGAGTAGTGTATTAAAGCGACAGTCTAGAGGTCCTGTGGACACGAACCAGCACCCAGAAAGATATGTTGTAGTTTGGTGATAGAGGAGTACCAGTCTAATTTAGACGTAGTACTTTTTGAGGAACTTGCCGTTGATGGGCATCATGAGAAAGTCATTGTTGGGTTTCGCCAACCGGTAAGCGCCGTTGGAAAACCCGATTTCCATGATGAATGGGCCTTCCCATTTAGGTTGGGATTTGTCGGCCGTCTTGTGAGTCATGGTGCGTACAAGTATCTCCATATCCTAGACCTCTGCGAGTGCTGTTGTAATAACTGTTGGATTGTAAAGGAGTACGCCGTCCTTTGCCAAAGTTTAGACCTTCAGCTTTTTGGAGGTCGTATCCCATATTCGATATGAGATGGAGTGATTGTTGGCTGTAATAATAGAATTGGGGCATCTCATCATTTATTGCATTGAATACCATTGATGACTCAGTCTGTGCCAAATAAGGAGCTCTATTCACAGGAACACTGCCACGTATACATGACCGAGTTGGCTGAGTTGTGCATGTAGGATTATTTCCGTATGTGCCCAATTGTCTATTATGTCGAGGACCACCTCTTGCTGCATTTTTTGTATATTACGCAAGGGAACACTGCCTGTTGTCCATAAGGATTCGTTACGACGAGAAGTACTGAAGACTTTCTCGGATGCGTACAATGGAACGCTGCTTATCATGCGCCATTGCTGATGAATCATGCGAGACTTATCTTTTGTGCACAAGGGGACTTGTTGAGCTGCGCTGAGCATCCAAAGTCTACAATTGGTGCTTTCTAATGTAAGGATCCTGGGCCCAGCCTGCATTGCTTCCCCTTTGACCTAGTCGTTGAAGGCGCTATTTGCTGTTCCAGTCTTTGAGCAATGACCTCGGCTCTGGGGAGGTTGATGACATCCCTGGTCGCCTGGGCTTTCGTCACTGGAAAGTCGCCTAATTGGAGGGGCACTATATTCGTAATGACTGTCCTATCCTCGAAAGTCGAGGGTGAGCTCGTTGGCATCGATCAGTTGCTAGATACATCTCTTCAACACAGAGCAGTCTCTGGTTGGATGATGAATGTACCGATAAAAGAGGCAATATTTTGGGTCATCGACCTTGTCAGCCTCTTCAGGACATCTGACGTTGGGTAGCCAAAGTTTGTTTTCCTTTATCAGTATATTGAAGATTTTAATGATGTCGTCGTCATTGAAGAAGAAAGTCCTTTTTGGCTTTGGGGCTTCCGGTACCTGAGTCATACAGTCCTCAAGGAAGACCGATAATTTTGCATTATTTTGGACTCAGAGAGAATTTTACCCCCAGCTTTGGATGCTGCTCTGTCTTGTCGTTGGAGACTACCCCCAGATATGTCATTGTCTGATTCTTGGGAATCACTGTCCTAACCGCATGATGGGTCAGCATGGATTACCATGAGATTGCTACCCCCGCTTGCAGAGTTACTATGGGCCCTAAAAGTAGCAGGACCATGTTTGCTTTGATCTCCAATATTGCCTGGGCCAGAGCCTAGATTGTGGTGCTCATGGTGTTCATCATCGTCTCAAGAGCATCGAGTCGTTGGTGATCGCTGAGCCCTTCCGCCTTTGGCTCCTGAGTCGCACTGTCCTCAGGGAAGACATTGTTGCATCATTTTCATACTCAAAGGAGATGCTACCCCCAGCTTCAGATGATGCTCTGACTATTCGAGGGTGACTCCACCCTGCATGTCATTGTCTGTTCCTTGGGAGTTGCAGTCTTCAGGGGAGGTAGGTATTATCGCATCATCTTCAGACTCAAAGGAGATGCTACCCCCAACTCTAGATACTGTGCTAACCCTAGGCATATTGCTGCCAGCTTCTTCGGAATTATTGTCTTCAGGGAAAGCCAAAAGTGCTACATCTTCTTCAGACTCGGAGGAAATGTTATCCCCTGCTTTGGAAGGTACATTTTCTTGATGAGGGTGATTACCTCCAGAGAACTAGGCATCTGTCCCTTGAGATTCACTATCTTTATTGAATGCTGGTTGTTGCGTATGTCCCGGGGGACACTACTCCCAGCTTGGGCCACCCCCAGGGGTTCTGAGGAAGAACTACCCCCAGGGGCTGACGAAATCTTCCTTGAGTGGGTACCATGGAAGACTCCTTCCGCATGTGTCATTGTCAGTCCTCCGGGTAGTTGCCTTCGCGATGCAGTAAAAGAGAGCGTCGGACTGGAGGTATTTAACTTCTTTCTTTCCTTGGTGGAGGAAAGCTTTCCAGTTTAGTAGCATGAGGCAAAAGACAACTCCTCCCCCTCTTATACTTGCACCTGATCTCCGGGTTATTGCCGGGTAGGTACTTTCTGGTGCAGTTGTTGGAAGGCCGACTGCCTGTCTGTGGGTACTGTTGCTTTATTACAGCAACAGTTGATGATGATATTGGCGCAGTAGTGCCTGAAAGAGGGTACGTCACATGCCATAGTGGTTTCTCTCACTTTGCGCTTGTGAGTGATCACTTCACGCAAATTATGCGAAGGATGTTCCACCTTTGCATTCTCTTCGTGAGTCCGGGTATCCCGGGCATGCGGATGCGCAGGTGATATATTTATTCCAGGACCTGGGGTTCGTACACGAACTTGCCCTGAGGTACTGGTGGAAAACTTTTGGAATGAACCTTGTCCGCTGGTCTCTGTGGGTTGGACTCATGGGTCAGTTCTGTACAACTTTTCGTTAGGGGCCCGCGTAATAGTTAGCGATGCCTATTGGTAGTCAGTCGCATGAGCAGTTGCTTGAGCTCAACAAGCTCGCACTGCCCTAAACATCTTTAATTTAGCACTCGCAGGCGCGTAGTAAGAAGTGTCCAGATTTGGGTTTTTGCCATTCTCAGTAGGTCGCATAGGATCTGCGCCACGTAAGATACGATCGAAAACAGAAGTTCTGTTGCTGTCAGAGCCATATGCGGCTGTTTGCCTGCGGCTGTGAGTTGATGTCGCATAAAAAATCTCATGCGGCTTGTGAGTAGATGACACATGGACAATATTATGTGGCCTCCTTCTTGGATGCATAGGACCTGCCCCAGCCCCAGGACGTCTGGCATCGTAGTATTTTTTTTTGCCAGATTCTGAGTGCTGAGCAGTTCCTGCGCCAGCCAAGGATGCCGCATAGACCAGGACTTCCTCCGCAACAGATTGAGAGGCAGAGATCACCTCCTCCGCAGTTGGGCTAGGCGTAGTGGCCTTTGCTACCAACGTTCTACGGGTCTTCTTGGGCTTGGCTTGCTTTGGCGAAGGATTCACACATCCTTCAGAGAGCATTTCCTCAAACGCTTGTTGGTCGAAGCAAACTACTAGCATATTTTGCGTTGAGCTAAGTTTGGCCGCATCGGATTGCATCACCAATTTCTCAACAGAGGAGAATTCGATCCCCAGCAGAGTCACCATCGTGTTTGCTATTTAAATCAAAAGAAAGAACTAAGAGGACTTAATTTTGATTAACAAACTAGAGAGTACAGAGAAGAGTCCTAAGAGATAATCTAAGTATAAATTTGTTTTGATATGGGGGTGACGGTGGAGGGTTAGGAGTGTAGCAACTCTCTTTACTCCGTGGACGATCCGTACGCAGAAACTTCTCTCCTTGGTTCTAGTGTGAATCCGCAGATAGCCCGCCCTTTACATGAGGGTAATACCCTGTTATTTATAGTTGTGCTATGGTTGCCACATATCCCCGTGCTTGGTGCCCGCGTGGGGCTTCTTCAGCAGGATGCAGCCGTAACGGTAGCTGCATGGTGTGGGCAAGCCGCCACATGGATTTGGTTAGGATTTTTTGTTTGAAGAGATCTCGGGGCTGCTATAGGCATAACTAGATCAATTGGACACTTGGTCACCCCTAACTGCACGATAAATTATCTTCGGTCGTTACAGAAAATCTTGTGAGTCGAGAGCCATATACTGTTGTAGTCGCATAGGAACTCTCGTTGGTCTTGGTCGGAATGACCCTCTAGCTGTACGTGGACGAGGCCGCATGGGTCTTGGAGCCGCATGCGTCCTCTAGTTTGGCCTTGGTCAGATGGACGCTCTGGCCACATGATGTTGAGGCCGCATGGGTCTTTGAAGTCGCATACATAGGACACGTGGCATGGCCCATCTGTTAAGGCAATTAATATACTGATGTGACTTATTGTCTTTTTCTGAGTCATTATTTGCACAAATTTTGAAGCATCTCATGGTGATGAGTGAGGTGTCAGAACTTCTGACAGACATCGAAACCTGTGTCAGGGGGTTTTATGTGACTGTCCTGCTCTGTGGTCATTCAGGCCGCATATGTGAACTGCATGGAGTCAAGCCGTATGGAATCGAAACCGCATAGAGCCAGAGACACATGTGACGTATGGAGTCTAGGACGCATTGGGCCAGAGACGCATGGAGTCTGGGATACATTGGGCCAGAGACGCATGGATCTTTTGTTATTTTCTTCTTTCATGGAATTTGAACAACTGTATACTGCCAAAAGTAATTATGACGCAGCTGTCAGCGTAGATTCCAATCAACGATGCAGGATTCGAGGCGATCAAAATGACTATCTGTTGTGTTAGAGTCATAAATTCTCTGATGTAACTGTAGGGATGATGCGTCACAGGATGGTATGCGTCTTGGCCTGTTCGAGGGCATCATGCGTCCGCTGCTGTTGTGTGCCCACCACAGTTATACGTACCTTACTTATTTGTTGACTGTAAATTGGAGCGCATGGAGAGATTTTCATGCTGCTACAATCGTACCTCATTGTACATTAGATCAAAAACTTTATCAGGCAATAATCATATCAGCATAAATACAGTATTCGAGTCCAATTACTAATTATTATTGGGTCACATGAATCTTGATCATATTATAATACAAAACTTATGTCATGCACATAGCCGGTTAGTCACTATTCACTTAATCTGGTTCACCGAGAAAATCTCAAGTCCAACACATATTCATGCCATGTATGAAGCCAATCTTAGCACATGGTCATGTCTAGCATGAGGTCTAGTTTCTAAGTCCATTCTTCCTTAGAATCATAACACAAGTAATACCAGGATCAACCACATGGAGGATGATAAGAAACATTATAATTAAAATGAGTGAACACATAATGAAAGTACTACGTGCACTCATGGGGTCACTAAGGATAACATGTGCATAAAATTGTACGCATAAAGATCAGGCGCATGAACCAATCAAGCGCATGCTCAGGGTGTCGCATGAAGTCTAGGGCTCATAAAATACGCGAGCTACAAAAAGGGTGGCACACAAACACACATAATTAAGGTTGGCGCATAAACTCACAGAAAAGGTTGGCGCACAAACTCATAGAAACAAGATTGGTACACAAACACACATAAACAAGGTTGGCGCACAAGCACACAGAAACAAGGTTGGCACACAAACTCACAGAAACAAGGTCAAACCTCGACAGTCGAGGAGCACAAAAATCAATAAAACATAAATCAAGAAACCAACCAAAGCTTCGTCACTAAGAAAATGAAGAGCGAAGAAAGTGCGCGAGCAGACCAACGTAAGAAAAGTGCGCTGGCTGACAAAACATAGAAAAAGTGTACTAGATTTTCAAACGCGAAAAAGTGCGTTGATTGACTATGGCGTACTTCCTCTTGGTTTTCCAGGAAGAACTTTGATTGAATACGCACCAAAGTGCGCCAATTAAGTTTTTCTCTCGAAAGTGTACCACTGACTTGAGGAGTGTGACTGGCGCACTTTTGCTAGGAGACTGAGTGCAGTATGATTAATATGCACGAAGAATTGGGACAACACACCAATGCGTCCAAATAAAACATACATATTTCTATGCCAAATGGGTTATCTTGCATACTCTTCACAGAGCACTATTTCTTTTCTCCAGTCAGCCATTTTGGTATACGTATTGTATCAAGTTTCAGCACTGAACTTAGCTGGACTCGAAATCAAGTACGGCCAAAAGCAAAGTTACATAAAATATAGTTCTCTACACTATGAGCTAATTAGTTTTATAAAACATAAAAATTTTAGGAGATCAAACCCTAGAAAACAAAAGTGAACCCATAGACTCAAACTCAGGTCCATGCAATTCAACCAAGAAAATCAAGAACAACAAGTATTAAAGATGAAGGGGTGCTCGGTGTCACGCCCCGTTCTCCCACAGGCTAAATCGGCCGTTCCCGCTAGACGAGAATCACCGCGCCAGTGCTCCCGCGGAACGATCGCTTTGACCCATCCGGGCGTGATGCCGCACGAGCGTGAGCCACGCCCGTGCAAGGCCATAGTTCGTTGGCTGGCGGTAAGAGTTCTAAGCCACAGAGTCGCACAGGTTCTCCGAGTGCAGTAGAGTCATGAATGCGTAGGCGATCGGTAACAAGTTCACTGAGTCGACAATAGAGAAAGCATTGAATAACACAAGTTAAAGCAAGCTCTTTTATTGATATAAACAAGTGTTACAAGCGGCGTATAGCCGAGATTACTAGTCGCTCAAGCCTCTCTCTCTGAAACAATAAAAGTGTGCCAAGTGGCTATAATTTTAGAATGATTGTACATGCGATGTTCATGCAAGTTCCAACATTATGTCTTGTATATGTGCTTCTGTTCCGGACTCACCGTTGCTTCGGAGTGATCTCCACACCTTAGCACGCACGAAGGAGGCATCCGCACCGAACGAGGTTCTCCCGTACCCTGCAAACGATCTGGTGGGTTATCAGTACATTGAATGCATTGGTGGGGAGGCTACTCGCCCGCTCAACAATTCCAAACACGTAATATAGGTTCCGTACACCAACTATTAAGTCGTCTTTCTAGTTGCCTTAGGATCAGTTTCATGCAAGATTTGAATAGTCTAGCACGTGTGGCAGTGCGCCGTACGACATGAGAGGAAACACGGTGAGACTTACCAACTTACCATTTTACCTTCCCTGTCCAAGGCAAACATTGTTAATTCAAGCACGGGCAAGTATAAGCATTCAGGGGCAATAGCATATGCAAACACGAGAGTCGTTATATCAAGATCGTTCAGGTGTTCAGTTGTTCTTGATGCGATGCAATGACTCGCACGCGGGTAGCCGCTAAGCGAGGATGACTTATCTATATGAACATGAGTCGCTGGCATAGCCATAAAGGACATGTGTAACACATGAAAGAAAATGAAATACAACGCACGGATCAGGAGCGCTACAGGTCATTTCTTTCGAGGCAGGCGGCTACTTAGTCTGGGAGCAAGAATGGTGTGAAGGATAAGTTCATAGGCGCTACACGCCATTCTGCCCGAAGCAAGCAGACTAACAGGGTTCCTGTCTGGATCGGATCGGCCCGGTGCCCCGGAGACCGTCCGCAGGAACAGAGATCCAAAAATCTCACTTGATAACAAGTTGTCCGCGACGTGCAGGTCAGGATCTCAGGTCAGGTGCAGGAACAAGTTCGAGGCAGGATATATATATATATATGGAACAAGTTATATGGAACCAGTTCGAGTCAGGATATATATATATATGGAACTTGTTGAGGCAGGATCGTTGATTCAGTAGTTTGCTCTACGAGCTGTGAGTCTGGAATTCATTCATTCATGGTGCAAATTTCCTGGTTCGGGAATTGCCTTAGTGACCCAACGGTCCCGGATGCTTGCAGGTTCATTCTTGCACGGAACGACTACTTAGTAGTCTTCCGGGGTTTGGATGAAAATAAGACAACATACAAGCAGACAATCATGCAATTATCAATACAACATTCACGTTGGCTTGGGCCCGAAGGTAAGCCGAGAGATGAAACCGTTAGGGGACTTCCCGAGCAACACGTTCTAGGGTAGCATGCGAGGGTCTGAATATATATAAGCAATATTTCATTTCCATGTTCTAGCATAAGCAATACAAGTTGAGATTACTCCCTTAGCTAGGTGCGTTGGATTCTTATTAGCATGCAGGGGATGATTCACCTAGCGACTAGCATGCATCGTTCCATATTTTATATGTGCTGGCTAAGCAAAGACAAGTTCACCGTAGCCACCCACCTTAGCGATGATTCGCCTTGGTAGAGCGATACGTCAAGCGAGCCTCTGAAAGCCTAAGCCGGATCCCTGTAGGGACAAGTCTGGATATCCTTTGCCTCAAATGAGCATTCTCGCCTGAGCAAAGCGGGTCGAGATAGTTGCACTTTGCCGTTTGAATCGGCAGTTCGCTTGAACGGAACGGGGTGTTACACTCGGTCCCAATAATATGAGCTAAAAATAAACATAAATTATTAAGAACTAAAAGCATGCATAAATACATTGTTCTTCTTCTTGTGCAAGATATACTTGCCTATGGAGGGAGAGAGAAAATTTAAGGAAAAGAAATGGAAAGGAAAGAGAAATAAGCAGAGAGAGAAATGAGAATATATAGGTTTAGGTTTAAGATATGGAACGTTGGATTACTAAAATCCATCCAAGCCACACATGCCACCAACCCAACCAAACCTACTCTCTCCACAACTCTCTGGTCCGGTCTAAACAATGGTCGGACTAGCAACTAATATGCGCCAAGGACAATATGTACCAAAGTGCGTCGAGAAAGGGGGCTAACAACTTAGGAAGATTTCAAAGTACTTTTCAAGAAAAAGTTCTTTCCAGATGTGGCTCTGAGTGCCCTGGAGAGCCAGTTCCAGGACCTTGTCCAGGGGAGTATGTCGGTAGACGAGTACGTCGTCGAGTTTTGTCGATTGGGCAGATTTATGGAGGGACAGAACCCCCAGTGAGAGCCATGAAGTTCCGAAAGGGTTTGGTCAGGGAGGTCAAATCACACACCAGAGGTCACCGCACTGCGACATTCAAGGATATGTTGGCGGCTACCCAGAGGGCAGAGAATGACTTGGAGCACAGGTCCAAGAGGATGAGGGATGTATCAGGGGGATCTAGTAGCTATGCAGGTCCAGCCAAGCGACCCCAGTTCCAGTAGCAGCGGGCCTTCCAGGCTCAGCGTCAACAGTTTCCAGCACTAGACAGGGACGTTGAGTTCTCTATAGACTTTGTGCCAGGCGCAGAGCCGATATTATAGCATATCTATAGAGTTAACAACAGTGAGCTGGCAAAGTTGAAGAAGCAGGTGGACGAGTTACAGGAAAAAAAGGCTTCATCAGATCTAGTTCATCACTATGGGGTGCTCCGATATTGTTTGTACCAAAGAAGGATGGGTCAATATGTATGTGTATCGACTACAGAGCTCTGAACAACCTCACTATCAATAATAAATATCCGCTGCCGAGGATAGATGATCTCTTCGATCAATTGAGCAAAGTGAAGATATTCTCAAGGATAGACTTGAGGTCAAGCAACCAACATGTGAAATTGAAGAAGGTGGATATTCCTAAGACAACTTTTTTGACTCGGTATGGCCAGTTTGAGTTCATGGTGATGCCGTTTGGGTTGGCCAATGTTCCAGCAGTATTCATGAACCTGATGAACAAGGTGTTCCATCAGTACCTTGATAAGTTCGTGGTAGTGTTCATCGATAACATCCTCGTGTATTCGAAGATGCCATAGGTGCATGAAGAGCACATGAGGATAATTTTAGAGACTTTCAAGAAGAAAAAGATTTATGGAAAGCTTTTGAAGTGTAAGTTCTTCTTTGAAAATATTAAATTCCTGGGTCATATGGTGACAAAATCTCAGTTGACCCAAAGAAGATTGTGGCTGTGGAGTCATGGGGTACTCCAAGTTTAGTGGCAGAGATCAGGAGCTTTGTGGGTCTGGCAGGATACTACATGAGGTTTGTACATGACTTCTCCAGAATTGCAGAGCCGATGACTAGACTGACCAGGAAGGACGTGGAGTTTGAGTGGTCAGAGGAGTATCAGGCCACTTTTGATGAGCTGAAGAAGATATTGACGATAACTCCAGTATTGATGTTGCCATCGGGGTCAGGTGGATTCACTATTTATAGTGATGCTTCAGGAAAGAGTTTGAGTTGCGGTCTACAACAGAATGAGAAGGTGATTGCCTATGCTTCCAGACAATTACGTCCTTTTGATAAGAACTACCTTACCCACGATCTGGAGTTGGTAGCAGTTATTTTTGCTCTAAAGCTGTAAAAATACTATCTCTATGGAGAGCGTGTAGAGATCTTCACAGACCACAAGATCTTGATGTACGTGTTTATCTAGAAAGAGCTAAATATGATACATCGACGGTGGTTGGAGTTGATGAATGACTTCGACATATCATTACAGTACCACCAGGGAAGGTCAACGTAGTCGCCGATGCATTGAGTAGGTATCCAATGACAATGTTCTTGACATCATATAGATATTTGTTGGCCAATCTTGAGAGCTTGGGTATTGAGGTGATAGTTCTTGGTATCGAGATGGCTACGAGGCCGCATTATAGGAAGCGGGTTGCTGTAAAGGCCCCTGTGCCGGCTGGGGACAAAGAAGAAGGACCAAAAAAAGAGGAGGACATGTCACGCCCCAGTCCCAAAATACGTAGGACCAGGAATACGCGACATGCCAGCTACACATTCGACCAGACTCTGGTCCGACTCGAATACGTATAAGCTGTAATAAAGGGCACTATCTAAATATCCCGTAAATGTAAACATCTATGTCTCAATCCACAATGAACAGAAATATACAAAAAAGAGCTGCATGTGCTAAGTCGGCCGCCCAATAACACACCAACTCGAATAGACTCGAGAAGAAATATGAGTCTATAAAAACTAGGCTACAACAACAGATGAATAAACAATATAAAGTAACCATAATGTCGGTAGAAATGATCTGAGTACCTGGTACCAATGCCTGCAAGACAAGCAACTCCATCAGCGACTCCAAATGCTCCGTAATCGTCTATGCTGTAAAACTGGCAGGGACCAGGTCCTCATAGGGACGTAACAAGGTACAAAAATACAACATGCCAAAGTACAACAGAAAGAAACAAGTGCAACGATGGTGTAATCTAGCATAACCAACTAAGTGAGACACAGTTTGAAGACAATGTTCGACGCGTGGGCTGTCCAAAATAAAACCGTACCTCCGAACACGAAAACACACGGGACGTACCACAGCTCCGGGAAAAGAGTCACACGGGTGATACAACTACTCTAGATACAAGATCACTACAGAAATAGTACATATACATATATAAGCGCGTGCAGAGGAGCCCAAACGTCTAGTAATTGTCTTCCCCATCCCAAGCGGTCAACGATTGTGCATTGAACCTGAACCTCTATCTCACAGTCTCGTCACACAGAAATAATTATCAACAGACGCGACCCTAAGGTCGTCCCAGTCTTCGGTCATGATGTCAGTATCAGGATACAGGAAATTTGGCACGATAATAGTGTATGGACGTGTCCTAGGGTTATGATATACACATGTACGTATATCAAGGTGTTGCGAACATCTAATACTCGTTACCAGACATTACCGACGAACGTCTGCACCCGATTTTAACCCGGACGCGGAGTAACGATTCTAATCAAACTCGCGCAGAATGCACATAATAAAATAATAAATATCTGGTAACTGAAATACAGGGTGGCAAGGTACACTTGCCTGGGTCCGGTTGCTGAAGATGGGGATCCAGTACAACGTCCAAGTCCGCGGGTCCCGTAGTACCTAGAGACGAGATACAAGCTCGATCAATAAACTATCACGTGGCAAAAAGAAGAAGGATGTGACACACGTCTAATCATATGCTCAGACCCAGCTACAACTCACTTGGACACGACGCTAGAGGGTTGACCTAGGTTATCCCAGGTAGGTTATATCTAATACGATCAGTCACAGTATACTATCATCAGACAATACTCAATCATATACCATCATCTATCTTTTGTATTAAAACTACTCCTCGATCAAATTTATTACTATTCCTCAGTCTTCCATCACTGACTAATGGTTTGTTGTTACACCCATTCCACAATCATTCACCTGCTGCTAATGTCCATCAATATTTCGTTATCATAGTATTATCTCGGTAACAATTTAATCTGCTTATCACAATGATCAAAATGCATACATTAATTTGGACAACACCTCAAATGTCTCATATGGCACTTAAAACCCAACCATCAAGTGTATATATTCCATAACCCTCGCATGTATATATTTCATATCCTCCACCCATGAACATCAATGCATATTATAATATGTATTAATCCTAAATCCCACATACATATATTAAACTAAAATAAATTGATTTCATTTACCACCATTCAAGCATATTATATCATGTATTAAACCTAAGATCTCATATATATATATAACCCCAAAATCCCAATACAAATATGTAACCCTTAACTAAATCCATTTTATTCTCAAACCCTAAACTCAATGCAATACCATTAATTTGCATTTCATACTATGAAAATAAACCCTAAACACATCAAGCATACTTAAACCTCTTAAACCCAAACTTAATTAAATTACACATATAAACCATAAATAATGTAAACCATAAAAATTTTACATAGGTAGAGGAGGGAGGGGTTCACCTTGGCGACGAGGTGGTTGCTGGCCGGAGGGTGGTCGTGGGGTGGTGGTGCTGGTGGTGAGTGGTGAAGTATGGTCGAGATGGTGGTGGTTCGTGGCAGCGGGGGGTGAGGGTGCTGGTGGCGTGTGGTGGTGCGGGTGAAAGTAGCTGGAGGTGGTCGGGCTGGCATAGCGGGTGGCCGGAGGAGAGGTCGTGGAGTGGTGAATGGGTGGTTGCTGTAGAGAAGTCGAGGAGGGAGGCTCGGGTGGTGGAGTGTTGTTGGCCGAGGGGGAGGCAGGGTTGCGGGCTCGTGGAGTTGAGTGGTCGAGATGGTGGTGGTGGCGTTGGTGTGTGGTGGTGGTGGCAGCCGCGGGAGGAGGTTGGCGGTCGGGGGGAAGCAGCTGGAGGAGGTTGGCGGTCGGGGAAGAAGCTGGCCGGAGGGGGGTTGATGACTGGAGGTAATGGCGGTGGAGGCAGCGGGCTCGGGTGACCGGAGTGGTGTGCTTGGCCGGGGTGAAGTAGTTCTAAAAATGAAGGAGAAGGAGTGGAGTGATAGAAGAAGAAGAAGAAAGGAAGAAGAAGAAGAAGAAGGGAAACTCACGGTTGGGAGAAGGAGGGAGGAGAGAAAAGGTGGGGGATTTCCCAAGTGTGGGGATTAGGGCCTGCTTGGGGAAGTGTGTATGAGGTGACCCTTTATAGGGAAAGGGGATTGGCAGTGTGTGGTGATGATGCTCCCTATTTGAATGAATGGCCAGGATTGATCATGAAGATTTTTCATTCATAGGAGGGGGTGTTGACTAGTCAAAGAATAGAGGGCTTCTCCATTTGTCTTTAACCAATGGGGGTATTGCCACATAGTACAACTTTTGCAAATTAGTCCCCTAAATTTTAGTATTTGCACAGACACATGAAATGATAAAAAATTTATGGGAGAATTGGTGTTTGGTGTTTTGTAGGGTGAGGGAGTATTGTGCGTTTTGCATGGGCTTAATTCATGGGGCATTGGGTTAAGTTAGTATTACAAATGGGATTAGTCAAAGTTGGTATCCCCAATTAAATTAAAATAAAAATGTCATGTGCTCTTAAATTAAATAGGGGCACCTAGGATCTCAATTGGGGGTGATACAAAGGTCATGAATGGTGTAGGCTTGGTGTCAGTCTTGGACCCTTTAATTGGTCCGGCTCAACGGGTCTCAAAATTGATGGCAATAACACAGGTGCACGACACATGATTAAATAATAGATTTTGGATACGGAAAGTTGTGCAATTAATTTAGGGCACAAGGGATTATGATTTTGAGTGACGAAAAAGTCCAACGCCTAAATTGGCGTGTCAAGTCTAGAATGCAATAATTTTTTGAAAATTATGGGCTGATGTTGGGCTCCGAATATTGCAACAACGGTAGGACGCTCCAAGGGTTTAATTAAAGACTCAAACATCTGCAACCTTAAATCTAAACCTCAAATACCTGATGTTAAACCAAAATTTTCTAACCCATAATTCGTCTATCTATAAAAATAAAAGAGGTGGTTTACATCCTTCCCAACTTAGAAGAATTTCGTCCCCGAAATTAAAAGTAAAGCACGATAATAGCTACGAGAATTTAAAAGCAAACTGGTAATCAAATACGGTGCGTAAATTCATACCTTGGTCCTCAAATAAATACGAAAAACGCTGTCGAATGGAATACTCGCGCTCCCAGGTAGACTCGCCTGGCGAATGATGCTTCCATGCAACTCTAACCAGTCGAATAGTCTGACCTCTCAAAGTCTTCTCACTGTGATCGAGAATCTCCACTGGCTGCTCCACATAAGATAAACTGGGCCCGACTGTAATCTTTGAATGATCAAGCACGTGGCTAGGGTCTGCCACGTATCTCCTCAACTGCGATACATAAAATACGTCATACACTCCTTCTAATGATGGAAGCAATGCAAGACGATAAGCCACTTTGCCAACTCGTTCCAAGATATCAAAAGGTCCGATGTACCTCAGACTCAGCTTGCCTCTGCCTCCGAATCTGATAGTACCACGAGTAGGCAATATCTTCAAAAATACATGGTCACCTTCCTTGAACTCCAAAGGTCTGCGGTGCGCATCTGCCTAATGCTTCTGTCTGTCCTGTGCTGCATGCAGGTGGCTCTGAATCTGCTTGACTTTCTCCGCTGTCTGTGTCACAAACTTTGGGCCAAGTATCTGACGCTCTCCCACGTCACTCCAACATACTGGTGACCTACACTTCCTGTCGTACAGTGCCTCATAAGGTGCCATCTGTATGCTGGCCTGGTAGCTGTTATTGTAGGAGAATTCCACTAAGTGTAGATGGTCCTCCCAAGATCCTCCAAAGTCGATCATGCACGCTCTCAACATATCCTCTAGTATCTGTATCGTGCGCTCTGACTGGCCATCAGTCTGTGGATGATATGCAGTGCTAAACCTGAGATGAGTTCCTAGACTCTCCTGCATACTTCGCCAAAAATATGACGTGAACCTGGAGTCGCGATCTGATACAATACTAACAGATACTCCATGTAGTCGTACTATCTGCCTCATATATATGTCAGCTAATATATCCGTGGACTGCCCAACTCTGAAGGGCAAGAAATGTGCAGACTTGGTGAGTTTGTCTACGACAACCCAAACTGCATCCTTCCCGCTAGGGCTCCGCGAGAATCCTGAGACGAAGTCCATGGTAATGTGTTCCGACTTCCACTCGGGAATGGAAAGCGGTTGCAATAGTCCTGTAGTCCTCTGATGTTTAGCTTTGACTTGCTGACAAACCAAACATCTCGCCATGAATCTTGCAATCTCTCTCTTCATCCCATACCACCAGTAATGTTGTCTCAAATCTCGGTATATCTTCGTACCCCCGGGATGAATAGAATAAATTAGGCTATGAGACTCGGTCATCAACTTCTGGCATAGCTCGCCACTCGGAACGTATAGGCGATCTCCACACCTTAATGTTCCATCTTCATGAATCCTGAGTCCCGTCTGCATGCCGGCCTCTGTCCTCTCTCGCAGTCGTATAAATCTCGCATCTGTAGGCAGGGCTGCCTTGATCCTCTCTATCAATATGGACTGAACCTCAAGACTGGCCATCTGTCCATCCATGCCTGGCAATACAATCTCCATCTCAAGCTCCTGGAGATCCTCTAGTAATTTTCGCTGAGTCGTCAAAAAGTATGCCATGGGCTTCCTGCTTAAGGCATCTGCTACTACATTCGCCTTGCCAGGGTGGTACTGTAACTCGATATCATAATCTGTCATCAACTCTAGCCAGCGCCTCTGTCTTATGTTGAGCTCCTTCTGCGTATAGACATACTTCAGACTTTTGTGATCTGTGTAAATCTCAACATGCTCTCCATAAAAGTAGTGTCGCCATAGCTTTAGTGCAAATATCACTGCAGGTAGCTCTAGATCGTGCGTCGGATAGTTCTTCTCATGAACTCTCAACTGTCTCGATGCGTAGGCTATCACTTTGTCATATTGCATCAGTACACATCCTAATCCGCTCCCAAACGCATCACTGTACACTACAAATCCTCCTGATCCTGAAGGTAGTGTCAAAATCGGTGCTGATGTCAGATGCTTCTTCAGCTCATCGAAATCCATCTGACACTCTTCGGTTTAGATAAACTCCTCGCCTTTACGCGTCAGTCTCGTCATAGGCACAGCAATCCTCGAGAAATTTTCCATGAACCTCCGATAATATCCGGCAAGTCCGAGGAAACTCCTAACCTCTGTAACTGATGTAGGGGTAGGCCATGTCTCTACTGCAGCTATCTTCTCCGGGTCAACTGATAGTCCATCTCCGGTGATTATGTGTCCCAGGAATGGTACCCTATCTAAGCAGAACTTATATTTGCTGAGCTTGGCGTACAGCCTCTCCTGCCTTAGCGTCTCCAACACGATCTTGAGATGTCTCTCGTGCTCCTCCTGGCTCTTGGAATATACCAAGATGTCGTCAATAAATACCACCACAAACTTATCTAAGTACTGGTGGAAAATATTATTCATTAGGCTCATAAATACTGCTGGCGCGTTGGTTAAACCAAACGGCATGACTAGAAACTCATAGTATCCATACTTTGTCCAAAAAGCTGTCTTTGGAATGTCCTCTCTCCGTACCTTGATCTGATAATAACTTGATCTGAGATCAATCTTCGAGAATACATATACGCCACTTAGCCGATTCAAATAAATCATCGATGCACGATAATGGGTACTTGTTCTTTATCGTTACAGCATTAAATGCCCTATAATCGATACACAAATGTACCGTCCCTGAAATCAATATGCAAACGTACCGTCCCGTCCTTCTTCGGCACAACAAGATGGGTACTCCCCATGGAGAAACACTAGCTCGACTGAAACCCTTGCCTAAGAGATCCTCTACTATGGACCTTCAACTCAACCAACTCTATCGGTGCTAGTCTGTAGACAGAGGAAATAGCTGGATCGGCTCCGAGAGTCAACTCTATAACAAACTTTATCTCTCTGTCAGGTGGCAGTCCTGAAAGATTCTCTAGAAACACATCCTCAAACTCTGATATAATATAGGGGTACACTGGTTCACCTTTTGCATTGTGTGCCCCTAAGGTAGATGGGCCCCATGCTCCTGGGCTCCCCGAAGAAACTCAAACTCAGGGTAATCTGGTGGTCTAAATATAGCACAACCACGTCGACAATCTAGCGTCACGTGGTATTGGCTCAACCAACTCATGATAGGATGATGTTAAAGTCTAAACTTAACCTTATAATAAATTCTCCCGTTCTGTTTATGACACTAATCCTCCAAAATAAAAATTTTTCCTTGTCTAATGTATAATTTCCCTTCTCCTCAAAATTTCTTCCTACAATTGTATTCCTCAAATTTCTTCTTTCCGTTATTTATCTCTCCAAGTCAAATAGTACAATAATGGTGTCACCCAAGTACATGCTAGAATTTCTGGTATCAGATCATCATCTTCCAGGTGAGAGCCTAAAATTCTATCTCCTCTAGCTCATAATATCGTTCCTGGTATTGCTATTATATAGAACAACTAATTTCTAGCATCGGGCTATGCACTTCCATAAATTATTCTAGGTCATGATCAACAATCTTTTCAGCTCCCAGTACTTCCAAGATCACTGCTATCTCAAGCACGGGTAGGGTACTACTGGGTCCAATTCTCTTGCTAACCTTCCACACTAGTTCTAGCATCTAAAAGAACCTATCAGCCTACCCTACTGAGGGTAACAATCCTCTCAGAGATTATTGCACAAATCATGTCTTCTGCCATCTGAACTACGATCTTCTTCTGGAGGGAATCATCAGGCACAAGCATTCGTCTTCCCGAATAATAGAGGATGAGAAACAATGATAACGATATTGAAGAAAATTGAACGAATACAAATTGGAAGTCCAAAGGCGATAATCATATACAAAGTGAGTTTTTAAAATCGATTATGGATTGAGATCCTATTCAACAATAAATTATAATATATATTCCTAATTTTTAGGCTCGCTTGGCACAGTCAGGTGACCAAGACAATTTAAAATGGACCTGCATGGGCCACCACAAAAACATGTCACGCCCCAGTCCCAAAATATGTAGGACCAGGAATACGCGATATGCCAGCTACGCATTCGACCAGACTCTGGTCCGACTCGAATACGTATAAGCTGTAATAAAGGGCACTATCTAAAGATCCTGTAAATGTAAACATCTATGTCTCAATCCACAACAAACAAAAATATACAAGAAAGAGCTGCATGTGCTAAAGTCGGCCGCCCAATAACACACCAACTCGAATAGACTCGAGAAGAAATATGAGTCTATAAAAACTAGGCTACAACAGCAGATGAATAAACAATATAAAGTAACCATAATGCCGGTAGAAATGATCTGAGTACCTGGTACCAATGCCTGCAAGACAAGCAACTCCATTAGCGACTCCAAATGCTCCGTAATCGTCTATGCTGCAAAACTGGCTGGGGACCTGGTCCTTAGAGGGAAGTAACAAGGTACAAAAATATAACATGCCAAAGTACAACAGAAAGAAACAAGTGCAACGACGGTATAATCTAGCATAACCAACTAAGTGAGACACAGTTTGAAGACAATGTTCGATGCGTGGGCTGTCCAAAATAAAACTGTAGCTCCGGACACGGAAACACACGGGACGTACCGCAGCTCCGGGCAAAGAGTCACACGGGTGATACAACTACTCTAGATACAGGATCACTACAGAAATAGTACATATACATATATAAGCACGTGCAGAGGAGCCCAAACGTCTAGTAACTGTCTTCCCCATTCCAAGCGGTCAACGATTGTGCATTGAACCTGAACCTCTATCTAACAGTCTCGTCACACAGAAATAACTATCAACGGATGCGACCCTAAGGTCGTCCCAGTCTTCGGTCATGATATCAGTAATAAGATACAGGAAATCTGGCACGATAATAGTGTATGGACGTGTCCTAGGGTTATGATATACACAGGTACGTACCTCAAGGTGTTGTGAACATCTGACACTCGTTACCAGACGTTACCAACGAACGTCTGCACCCGATTTTGACCCGGACATGGAGTAACGATTCTAATCAAACTCGCACAGAATGCACATAATAAAATAATAAATATCTGGTAACTGAAATACAGGGTGGAAAGGTACACTTTCCTGGGTCTGGCTGCTGAAGATGGGGATCCGGTACAACGTCCAAGTCCGCGGGTCCCGTATTACCTAGAGACGAGATACAAGCTCGATCAATAGACTATCACGTGGCAAAAAGAAGAAGGATGTGACACAAGTCTAATCATATGCTCAGACCCAACAATAACTCACTTGGACACAACACTAGAGGGTTGACCTAGGTTATCCCAAGTAGGTTATATCTAATATGATCAGTCACAGTATACTATCATCAGACAATCCTCAATCATATACCATCATCTATTATTTGTCTTAAAACTACTCCTCAATCAAATTCATTACTATTCCTCAGTCTTCCATCACTCACTAATGGTTTGTTGTTACACCCATTCCATAATCATTCACCTGCTGCTAATGTCCATTAATATTTCGTTATCATAGTATTATCTCAGTAACAATTTAATCTGCTCATCACAATGATCAAAATGCATACATTAATTTGGATAACACCTCAAATGTCTCATATGGCACTTAAAATCCAACCATCAAGTGTATATATTCCATAACCCTTGCATGTATATATTTCATATCCTCCACTCATGAACATCAATGCATATTATAATATGTATTAATCCTAAATCCCACATGCATATATTAAACTAAAATAAATTGATTTTATTTACCACCATTCAAGCATATTATATCATGTATTAAACCTAAGATCTCATATGCATATATAACCCCAAAATCCTAATACAAATATGTAACCCTTAACTAAATCCATTTTATTCTCAAACCCTAAACTCAATGCAATACCATTAATTTGCATTTCATACTATGAAAATAAACCCTAAACACATCAAGCATACTTAAACCTCTTAAACCCTAACTTAATTAAATTACACATATAAACCATAAATAATATAAACCACAAAAATTTTACATAGGTAGAGGAGGGAGGGGTTCACCTTGGCAACGAGGTGGTTGCTGGCCGGAGGGTGGTCATGGGGTGGTGCTGCTGGTGGTGAGGGATGAAGTTTGGTCGAGATGGTGGTGGTTCGTGGCAACGGGGGGTGAGGGTGCTGGTGGCGTATGGTGGTACGGGTGAAAGTAGCTGGAGGTGGCCGGGGTGGCACAACTGGTGGCCGGAGGAGAGGTCATAGAGTGGTGAATGTGTGGTTGCTGTGGAGAAGTCATGGTGGGAGGCTCGGGTGGTAGAGTGTTGTTGGCCGAGGGGGAGGCAGGGTTGTAGGCTCGTGGGGTGGAGTGGTCGAGATGGTGGTGGTGGCATTGGTGTGTGGTGGTGGTGGCAGCCGTGGGAGAAGGTTGGCGGTCGGAGGGAAGCAGCTGGAGGAGGTTGGCGGTCGGGGAAGAAGCTGGCCGAAGGGGGGTTGATGACTGGAGGTAATGGCGGTGGAGGCAGCGAGCTCGGGTGGCCGGAGTGGTATGCTTGGCTGGGGTGAAGTGGTTCTAAAAATGAAGGAGAAGGAGTGGAGTGATAGAAGAAGAAGAAGAAGAAGAAGAAGAAGAAGAAGAAGAAGAAGAAGAAGAAAGGAAGAAGAAGAAGAAGGGAAACTCATAGTTGGGAGAAGGAGGAAGGAGAGAAAAGGTGGGGGGTTTCCCAAGTGTGAGGATTAGGGCCTGCTTGGGGAAGTGTGTATGAGGTGACCCTTTATAGGGAAAGGGGATTGAGAGTGTGTGGTGATGATGCTCCCTATTTGAATGAATGGCCAGGATTGATCATGGAGATTTTTCATTCATGGGAGGGGGTGTTGACTAGTCAAAGAATGGAGGGCTTCTCCATTTGGCTTGAACTAATGGGGTGTTGCCACCTAGTACAACTTTTGCAAATTAGTCCCCTAAATTTTGATATTTGCACAGACACATAAAATGATAAAAAATTTGTGGGAGAATTGGTGCTTGGTGTTTTGTAGGGTGAGGGGGTATTGTGCATTTTGCATGGGCTTAATTCATGGGGCATTGGGTTAAGTTGGGATTAAAAATGGGATTAGTCAAAGTTGGTATCCCCAATTAAATTAAAATAAAAATGTCATATGCTCTTAAATTAAATGGGGGCACCTGGGGTCTCAATTGGGGGCAACACAAAAGTTATGAATGGTGTAGGCTTGGTGTCAGTCTTGGACCCTTTAATTGGTCTGGCTCAACGGGTTGAGTTGGTGTCTCAAAATTGATGGCAATGACACAGGTGCCCGAGACGGGATTAAATAATGGATTTTGGATACGGGAAGTTGTGCAATTAATTTAGGGCACAAGGGATTATGATTTTGAGTGACGAAAAAGTCCAACGCCTAAATTGGCGTGTCAAGTCTAGAATGCAATAATTTCTTGGAAATTATGGGCTGATGTTGGGCTCTGAATATCGCAACAACGGTAGGGCGCTCCAAGGGTTTAATCAAAGACTCAAACATCTGCAACCTTAAATCTAAACCTCAAATACCTGATGTTAAACCAAAATTTTCTAACCCATAATCCGTCTATCTATAAAAATAAAAGAGGGGGTTTACAGGAAGAGGTAGGACCCCTGGCTCTGGTGGCTTTTGACCCAGAGCTTATTCCAGAAGTTGAGGTGGTATTCACGCGACCTCTTAGTTTAATTCACCTCTATAAATATATTACTTCTGATTTGTTTGAAAACTTGCAGACATAGGAGGAGAAGGACCGACCCTAACGGTCTAGGCCGTCGAGGTTTCTTATGCGCACCCGGATAAAGAGATCGATTATTCTGGGTCCGAGGCCACGAAGCCTGTTCCCGAGGGCTCTGGTGGTTATGTCCCGGGGGAGTCGCTGGTCGAATTGGGCACCTTCCCCATCTTGGCGGATGACTTGGATGATCCGGAGGAAGTTCGAACTGCACTGGACGAGCGTCAGGTCCCCTTGTCTTCTTTAGGTATGTTATTTTGTCACTTTTCTAGAGGAGAGATTTTTTGGCTTCAATTTTCCATTCTTCAGGTGAAGTTAATTATTGGTTATCCTGGTTCTGCAGACCCTACCTCTCCCCTGAAGATCGTAGATGTCTCCGCGGAGGAAGGCATTTCGGAAGAAGAGGGTAGTGAGCTTGTTAGGGGGAGGTCTGAGTCCCTTCTTCGCTTTTCTGGTAGCGAGGGGCACCCTACGGAGTCTTTGGTGGGTCCCTTTAGTGAGGAGGTGCTTTCCCCACCTGTTGTTGTTATGCACTCTGCTGTCGAAGCCCCTTTGGATGGTGGGGTTCTGAGCCATCCTGAGGAGACTTTCCTCGGTGTTCCTTACACTGCAGTCTCCGAGTCATCCTCCGGAGCTGCTGCAACGCAGTACGGGGTTGGTGCACAAGCGGGTGTCAAAGCAGCAGGGCACCCTGGTACTCCCGCCACAAGTTGCACTACCGACCAACTTTCTCTTGCTCAGCTGCTGGGTGTCCGGGCCTTTCGTATGGCCATGAAGGACTGAAACATGAGTCATACCACTGGTTGCTTCTTCGCTACTACTTCACCTTCCAGGTCATCGAGCGTTGTCATGTAGCATGTTGCACCTGTAGTTGCTTCTTTCTCCATTCGCCCGCCTTTGACTCCGGTAACGCTGGAGGAGATTGATAAAAATGTTAAGATCTCCCTTGGGAGCTTCTACGCATTTCTAAGGAAGGGGCTTCAGAACGTATTGGAGCAGAACATGTCCTTTGATTGGCGAAATGCTTTGCCGAGGGACAAACAAATTCTCTGAGGAGCATCCCTGGTTTGGAACAGACGGCGGACCTCCTGGACCAAAAAGTGGTAGAAGTGGAGAAATGCCTAACGAAATTATGGCAACACCTGTAGGTAGACATGGGGATACTGATATCCCGCGAGTATAACAAGTTCTCAATAGGCTGGAGGCGGAGAAGGCCCTATTTGCTTCATCTAAGGAAGGCTTGCAGCGTGACCTTCGAAAGTTGCAAGAGGAGTGCGATCAGCTGAATGACCTTAGAAAGAATATCTTACCGGGCAGAAGGACCTGACCGAAGAGATCCAACAACTCTAGATCAATCTTGATATGCTGGAGAACAAACTTCGAGAGGCCCAACAAGAAGAGGAGGCCATCCCCACTGAGATAAACCTAGTAGCGAAGAACACGACTGGTGTTGAAGTCATGGTGCAAAAGCTAGATGACTGATATGAGTCCTATGTTCACTATAAGGATCCCGAGGTCATGGTCAGAGAGGTTGAGCGTCGGGCCAAAGCGCACCTATATGGCCATATTGTCGGTCTCTATGGGCGAATAGCGAAGCTATGCTCTGACAAGCAACAACAGTAGTTTGTGTTTCACTTTCCAAAACTATCTTTTGTCTTTATTTTGTAGTTGGTTTTGATTTCGTGGTTGGGGTGTAGATAGTCCCTCATGTGTAGTTTGCTCTTTCACTTTGGCAAAATAAAAGTTTTCCTTTTAGTTGTAATTGTCTGGCTGACTTGGTTTTCATCCTGAGAGAGAAATAACCACTTCCTGCGCTTCACGTACTGACGTGCACCTGATGTGTTCATGCTGCTGTGTCAGTCCAGGTCCCCGAAAGGATTCCTGACGATCACATCTTGGGTTGTGTAGGAATAAATCATCGCGTCCTGTGGAGTAAATCGTTATGGCTCGAGAAGTAAGACGTCGATTCCTCACTTATAAGTAGCAGATGACTTTCAGACTCCTCACACAAGTTTACATTCGGCACGATGACCTCCAAGGATGTTTCGAAGGACATCAAGGAAACCACGTCCCCTTGTATAGCTAAGGTTGCTTATGATCCCCACCTTGGCGTGCCCAAGCCGCTTTCTGTTGGGGAGACATGGGACGCGTCTACCACTTGGGTGCACAAGGCAGATATCTTCCAGGAGCTCCTTGTCTTCCCATCAGATGGACCTCCTGCTAGTTTGAAGGGACATGAGGAGTAGACCGGTATAGACGCCTTCCGTCAATTGTTCGCATCTTTGAATATTTGTATTTTTCATGCTCTTGCAATGCTCATGAACAATTTGGAGGATTTCGACTCCTCCTAAAATTTTTGTTTTTCCCTCTTTCAAAGGAGAAATTATTTTTCTTTCTTTGGTTTGAGCGATTACATTTTGTGTCTGTTGGGCTTTGTACTAGAGGTAATATAGACATAGTACAATACCACAGTTATTGAGGATATCCCACTAGAGGATCTTTGATAGACCTATTATTTGTTGTGCACGTCGAGTGCAAATAATAAGTTTAAAAATAATCCCTATCAGAGGTAATGGGGACGTGATAGGTTTTGTGGACCTATTACTTCTTGCATACCTAAGTGCAAGTAATAGATTTAGAACAAGTCCTACCAGAGGTGATATGGACGTGGCAGATTTTGTGGACTTAACACCGCTAGCGTACCTTGGTAAGTACGGGTGATAACGGAGATGACAACCGATATCAGAGGTAATATGGACATAATGATCGATAGCCAAGACCCGGGAGGTTTGCTCAGAGGTAATATGGACATGACAAACTCAGCCGGAAGGAATGTTAGGATAGTAGTTCAGAGGTAATATGGATGTAATCTAGCATCTGGAAAACCCGTCGAGGATTGGTTTGCTGAGTGCAATCTATCCGAGAATGAAGAGAGGCATGAGAATTGCTCCGCTGGGGATACTAGCATCTAACGCGACTAGTTTTTGGGTGCTCGAAGCGGGAGTGTGACGGTGGAACTGAGGAATGCCCCGCTGGAGAGACTTTGAGGATCCATCATCTGTTGCGTATCCAGGACTCCTGGATACATATAATGACTTTTACAAAAAAATTGTAAAAAAAGGGACATGTTGTACATAGGCACTTGTTGAGGATGGAGAACCAAGAGTGTAAAGACTATAAATTTTGATTACCCGACTGGGGATAAGGGGAGTACAAGTCTAGCTTAGATATAGTACTTTTTCAGTAACTTGCCGCTGATAGGCATCATGAGCACTTTTTCAGGAACTTGCCGTTGATAGGCATCATGAGCAAGTTGTCGTTGGGTTTTGCGAGCCGGTAGGCGCCGTTGGAGAATATCGATTCTACGACGAACGAGCCTTCCCATTTGGGTTAGAATTTTTTGGCCATCTTGTGTGTCATAACCAACGGCCTTCTTACGGTCAGGACGAGATCACCCACTTGGTAGGTCCTCTTATTCACCCGTTTGTTGAAGGCTCCCGAGAGACGCGCTTGGTATAGCTTAATGCGCTGTTGAGCTAAGAGACGTTTCTCGTCGAGTGCTTCTAACTCTTGTAGCCGTCGGCGACGATTGTCGTCGACGGTTAATTGGTTGGAGAGAGCTAATCGGAGTGAAGGAATTTGGATCTCGAGTGGGAGGACCGCTTCAATTTCGTATACCAGAGAGAAAGGCGTATTACCAGTAGTAGGCCCAGAGACATTCATCCAGCTTCTCATTCCAGTCGTGTTTGTTGGATGATACAATTTTTTTGAGTAGCTTTATGATGGTCTTGTTGAAGGCTTCTGCCAGACCATTTGCTGCCGGGTTATAGGCAGTTGATGCTACATTCTGAATTCAATTTTTATCGCAAAATCGGTTGTCTCACCCTATTCCAGATTTGGTATTTCTTGTATTTCTAGAATTTAACTTTTTCTGATAATATATTCTTGCTGTATTTCTCAGTGTTGGTTTTTGTCATTTTATTTATTGTTATTTTTTTTTGTTGAGAGAGACTACCCGAGACCAGTAGAATATCCATTGGTATTGCCATAGACCCGATTTAGGATCTGCATATAGAATGGACACATGGTTCGGTTCATTTGATTGAACACATGACTAAACTATTTTTCTCTCTTATTAGTATATATATATATGCGTATTTTCTCTCTCCTCACTCATTCTTTTATTTCTCTCCTCCTTCTTCCTTATTTTCCCCGTGCCCTAGGCCGAACCCTAACCCTAGAGGACTTGGGAGAAGTTAAGATGATCACTTAGACCATGAGAGGAGAGGCTAGGAGCCACTCGAGGCAAGTACATCTTGCTCAATGGTGAAGCCATAGATTTTCGGATTTATGCTTATTTGTGTTAATTAAAAATGTATTTGATAGAAAATGTTCTCTTTGATGTTCTCATCTACTTTGGTTCTTGAAGTTTTGG
Source organism: Iris macrosiphon (assembly GCA_036927795.1). Lineage (NCBI taxonomy): Eukaryota > Viridiplantae > Streptophyta > Magnoliopsida > Asparagales > Iridaceae > Iris > Iris macrosiphon. Next base: position 79,075 of record JAYESA010000271.1, read on the forward strand.
ATTTTGATGTGTAGATTTGTGTAGATTTGAATTTCAACTTAGGATTTCATATGTGTTCCATGAGTTTTTCTTTGATTTAATCTATTAAACTTGTTGTTTTCTAAAACTAGTTATTCTATTTGACGGGGCTTTCCATTTCGAGCATTTTGACTTTTGAATCGCTTAATTTAGAGTTAAATTAAAGTTTTTATGGCCAAAACAAGTTCTGGCCTCATGTTCTCGGACCTGTCTAGCAGGGACGTGAACAGTTGCCGCACGTAGTGCGCCGCACATGTAATCCTTGCCGTGCAGCAGTGCACCGCACATAGATTTTTTGCCGCAGCAATGCACTGCATATCACTTTCTGGCCGCGCTGTAGTGCACCGCGCATGAAATTTCTGTCGCGCTCAGTTCACAGTGCATAAAGTTTCTGCCGTAGCAGCGCACCGCGCACATCACATCCTTGTCGCGAGTATCAATCCTTGCCATGCAGTACGCCGCGCATGGAATTCTGGCCGTACAGCAGTACGCAGTGCACATAATTCATACGCGCAGTGCGCTGCGCGTATGGTTACCCAAATGCATATTTTTGCCTATTTAAGCTATTTTCTAGGTAGAATCTTGCAAAACGCAAAATATGAAAGTTGTAGATCTTTGTCTTGCCTTTCTAAATCTTTTGAATCATCTTATTTGGAGTTCACATATGAGAGTTATCCTAAATTTACTATAATATATCATTTTTCTAAATGTATAATCTGATTTAGCCCAGTTGAGTATTGGAGCACAGTTGGATGTTGTGTTTCCCTATATTAACATATGATTTTGATCCTCACGACACCGTAGAAATATTTCTATATGATAATTCATTGCATTTTGGCATCGGGCAATCGAGTGTGAGTATTGCCCCATGTATCGTGTGCCACGGATACGATAACTCGTGAAAAGCTCATACTCATGACTCCTCATTCTAGAAAGTTCTCAAGTGTCCACGACTCGAGAAATTGAAATAATTTAGAAATTATTAAACATGATAAGATTCACCTTGATCATTGGGAGGGAAGAATATTGCGCTACCGGCTACCCCGATCTCCGAGGGACCTATGCAACATGGAATCATCCTGCTAGGCAAGGGCTCCATGACTGACCAAGTTTATGTGTGCTGCGGCACATTACAAGCCAAGTTTATGTTTATAAGACAAGTTTATGATTCACAAGTTTAAGTTTATGTTCACAAGCCTTAGTTTATGCTTGCAAGCTCAAATTTTTGTTTATGACAAGTAACTAGTTATGTTGTAGTATTGTTGAATATACATTTAAGTTTACTCGACAAGCGTACCCTTGGCCATCTAGGTTGACTGCAGTGTTGGTGGTAGAAATATTCTTAAAACATATATTTAGTAATTAAGGCATGTGACAACCCTAGTTAGTTAATCGTAGCAAGCCGTAGAGCATTTTGGCCGTGCAATGAAGGATGTTACTTTTATTATAGCTCGCTCTTCTAGTTTCTTTTTCTCTCGATACGTGGTTAGAGTGCTAAGTTTTGCTCGGGTGAAGATCTGCAATCCTAGTACTTATTTGGTTTAAGGTTTGCTGTCCCGATCCAGAGTAGTTCCTATGACATTTTGTCGCTCGTCGCCTTACTTTCATCTTAGCACTTGTTATCAGTTCTATCATTATAATTTTTTATTTATTCTTATGTCTTTTTTCTACTAATGTTGTGATATGTTTGGTAAATCACCTTGAGCTCCATTGTGGTACTTGTTGCTTGGGGTTCTAATCCCATTGATTTTGTATGGCCAGATTATCCCGAAGAGAACCAGGATCCATCGCACTTCTAGCAAGATGGCTCGTACTTGTAGGACTGCGGCCGAAGCTCGCGAGTGGGTTTTCTTTCTCCACCCCTCGTAGTGTTATCTCATTTTGTGGTATTTTAGCAAGAGGCAGTGTTAGCCCCTTATTTTGAGATTACTTCTCTGACTTCGGTCAACATGATGTATATATTAGACCATGACTGGTATATTTGATCATGTATAATTATACTCTGCTACTGTAATATTTTCTATTCACTAGCTTCATGGTCATATATGGTATGTAATTTGGGATACCTTTTTTTACTTTTATATATGGTATACTGTTGTACTTGGGTTGATGGATTGAGATACTAGGATTTGTCGGCCTTAGGACTGACGTCATAGCATGCTAGAGTTTACCCATATGTCTTCTTGACAACCTTAACACATTGCGGCTTAGTTCGGTATTCTGTAAGGTGTGTTTGGCCATGTTAGTCCTCGTATTTACTCAGTATTCTGGGAGCGGGGCGTGACACCGGTAGAACGCATAACTTGCGAACTGTGGACCATTGTCATGGATGATCCTTTATAGCAAGTCAAAGCGGTATATGATGTGATGCTTGATAAAGCTGATCACGTTGGACGTCTTGACTTCAGCGAGTGGTATGGCTTCCATCCACTTAGAGAAGTAGTTGATGATAGACAAGATAAACCGATTTCCCTTAGCCGAAGGTGGACGGATCGGCCCTATGATATCCATGCCCCAGGCTTCGAACGGCTAGGATGCTACGGACGGGTGTAGAAACTCCGAGGGTTGGTAGATGAAGTCAGCATGAATTTGACATGCTTGGCATTTTCTTGCGTAGTCAATGGCGTCTGCTACCATTATCGGCCAATAGTAACCCATTCTACGGAGGCAGTCTTGTAGCTTGGTCCCTGGCTGATGGGCACCGCAAACCCCGTCGTAAGCCTCACGGAGAGCCTGCTTCACTTCTGCATTCGATAGGCATCGTAGAAGAAGACCGTCATAGGAGCGGCGATACAACATTTTTGTCACCGTATCATAATAGAACCAGAGAAAACATCTTCTGATCGAAGTAGCTTCCTTTGGGTTCTCGGAAAGAATTTTATAGACCGTAGTGGATGAATGTAAGTCTCTAGTCTTGTGAGTCACTTCTCATCTCTACCGAGTAGCTCAGGCATTGATAGAGGTTGTTCTTCGGGCAGACCAACTCTTGACCGATCAAGGTGATCAGTTCATGAGTATTGAATGGAATAACTAGAGAGGCTGCGAGGCCGGCCAGGGCGCCAGCCTCAATATTTTATAGCCGAGGGATGTACTCTATGAAGAACCCCTCGAAGGTGGAGATTATTTCTAGCGCATCTTGGTGGTAGGGGAGTAGGTCTTCATTTCGGACTTTGTACTCACCTCAGACTTGATTGAATATCAGTTTGGAATCGTCATAGGCTTCTAGGTAGTCCACTCCTACTTGTTTAGCGAGTTGGAGTCCCAATAATGAGAGCGTTATACTCTGCCATATTGTTGGAGCATGGCTCAGTGAAAGAGTAGGCGCAGTTGATAACCGGATTATATGGAGAGATCAACACTATCTCAATTTTAGCAACGATGTCACCTTTGGGCCCTGTTCTCGAAGCACCGTCAAAGAACATTTACCAAACAGCTTCTGCGTTCGTCACGATGTTGGATTCTGCAACTTAATCAGGGATCTCCTCCTCATAGAGTTTCAAAGTTTCTGGCACCGGGTGGGCGTCCAGGAAGTCACCTAATGCTTGACCCTTGACAGATTTTTAAGGAATAAATGCCATATCGTATGGTGATAATAGTATTGTCCATGTAGCGAGGCAGGAGTTGTGTGCCCCAGTTTTGGTCATGAGGATCCTGAGTGGGTTGCCCCGAGAGTTCACATGGATCGTTTGCCCTGTGATATAGTGTCGGAGCTTCTGAATAGCAAAGACTAGAGCGAGGCACTCTTTCTCGACGGGGTTGTATCTGTGCTCCGCACCGACCATCATCCTGCTGAGGTAGTTGATGGCCCGCTCGTGACCCGCGTCACTATTCTGGGCTAGCAGAGCGCCAAAAGAGCGATCTCGTACATAGAGCAGAAAGGGCATCCCCATAACTGGGTCTACCAATAATGGAGGTCTTATGAGGTATTTCTTGATGTCGTCGAATGCGCGTTGGCATTCTTCGTTCCAGACAAAGGAGACTCCATTCTTCATGAGTTGTGTGAACAGCTGACAACGTCCAGAGATGTTTGATATAAACCTCCTGATATAGGCCAGTCTTCTTTGAAGGCCACGAATTTCTCTAAGGTTCTTCGGTGGGCGCATTTCAAGGACCGCTTTGGTTTTGTCAGGGTCTACGTGGATACCCTTCGAAGTTAGGATGAAACCTAGGAATTTGTCGCTGGAGACTCCTAGGAAAGATTTGGTAGGGTTCATCTTGAGCTAGTGCGTACGCATGAGGTCGTACACAGTCTTTAATTTCCTGAGGTGATCATCTTTGGAGCGACTCTTTGTCACGACCCGCACCCAGATTTTGGGGCATGGGAGCGTGGGTACGTCAAGCCTACGTCGCAGCATCGGTGGTAGAACGCTGTCTAGGTCATAATACTAGCTAATCACTCTCACATGAATATCCAACTCCATAAGGAGACACAGATATCACAATATAATATGGAATACTCAATCACATAAACTAGAGCACGATGAGATATTGAAGAAAACAAATAAAATATAAGACAAGTCTAAACGACAAAATAACCATACCTGCAATCAATAACATCCAATCTCCAAGTATACTGGAAAACAAGTCCTCTAAGTCATAATCTGGAAAAATATTTCCAGTCAGGATGGAACGAAGTACACCTCTAATAACAGTTCCAGTTAATTGATAAGGACTATAAAATAATAAATAGATGATGCTATATACTGAGAGAAGATAATGAATACATGCAATGGCAAAATAAAGAGACAGGCAATATAGGCAATATGGTACAGTCAGTGCATATATAAAATGAAAGGAAAGAGGTACAATATCATATATGAGTGATGTAGTATATGAACTAAAATAGAGAACTGTAACTATTATAAGGGTTTGAAATCGTACTTTCAAAATATGATCGGCTTGGGAACTTGTACGATAGCTACATGGCCTGGCTAATCATACATGAGGTGTATGATTAACACTAACAATATTTTACACTTGTACGATAGGTATTTGATCACATCTCTCACTAGCAATTTCTTCGCCCCCAACTAGTACTGTGGATCCAACCATGACACATCATGATACACGATCAATGTCCAATATATCATGTACAATATCTAATATCAATGTCGTGTATAATGTCAATACGATAACCAATATAACATCTCATGACTAAAGATCCAATCTATATACTAGTCCGTGTAGCACAGTGTCAAGAATCAGATGTAACATTTCTAAATACTTGAATTATAGAAATTATCAAATAATGGAAATTATCAGAGAATGTACTCGCCTGTGGTCCTTAGCTGGTATGAATCAGAGTCCAAGTCACAGTCCAAATAGCCTATGTATTACAAATTTACCATATCAAAAGATAATTTATTTTAATTTATTTAATTCTGGAATAATTACTCTAAAATCCTATTTTAATCTTATTATTCTGATTTTTAGGTTAATTCCTAATTTTTTTCCAAAGAAATTGAATTTTATCAACTCGAGACTCATGGCACGCAAATCAAGACGATCTGTTGACCAAAAAGTCAACCGACACAAACTCAACTTTCATGCATGATTTCCTGTAGATTTCAGCATCAAAAATATGCTGAAATTTATGGCTCGTCCGAATTCAAATTCGTTTGGGAATTATGGCACATACAAATTTCGTATTGTGCACCGATGGTTAAATTCTAACCTAAAAGTTCTACAAAATTAACAGTATATAAATATTTCAAATTAATTTCTGATAAAAATATATGTCAATGATCTCGACATTAGCTTTCCGAAAATTCAAACGTTTCATGATTCTGATTCCTGGTTCTCCCGGAATCGCGAAAACATCAAGACGTATCTATTTTTGGACATGCTGTGCTCTATGAATTTTCTAGAATTTAATACTCATAATTTCGTAAAACAATTTATATATTCAGAAATCTAACCTTAATGTCATTCTAACGCAAGAAATTGGGCCTCGTTTGGAGTCCGGAGCTATGCGCAATGGCTTCTGAAAGATGAAGGAACCCTAGATGGCAATTCTCCCAAATTCGGCTCAAAGAAAACCCTAGAAATTAATAACCTAACTATTATATATATAGGGGAGAGAGGGAAGCCGCGGCTCAAAGGAGTGCCACGTGGAAGCCATCCGACGCTGCCCGCTCAGATTGAATGGTCAGGGTTTGACCCGGCTCGGCTTAGCTGAGTCCGACTCGGACTAGGACGCGGCTCGGCTCGGCTCGGCTCGCTGTCGGCTCGAATGCACCCACACCCACCCCGCGGTCGCTGACAGGCGGGCCCTGCCCAGTTGGCTGCGGGAGGCTGACGGGTGGGCCCCTGTTGGCTGACTCGGCAAAAATAATTACCTTTTGGGTTTTTATTTTCAGAAAATAGTTTTTAATTCAGTTTTCCCTAATTAACTCAAAATAAATGCTAAAAATAATCAAAAAATTCCCAGAAAATTCTACAAAATATATTTGATTATTTAGAACCTAAAATAAAAGTTTGGAATATTTTTAATTATGTTTGACCTTAAAATAAATTCTAGAAAGTTCTAGAAAATTAGGGTTACTAGTTTTTAATTAATTAAAAATTATGGAAAAATCACAATAGTCCAAAATTAACCTAATAACAACATTTAAGCACGAATTTTAGGATACGGAGGTTACACTCTTGACGACGATGTCATCAACGTAACACTCGACCGTCTTGCGTAGATGCTCACAAAAGATGGTGCTCATAGCCAGCTGGTATGTAGCATCCGGGTTGTTCAGACTGTAGGGCATGACTGTGTAGCAGTAAACTCCTATCGGCGTTCGGAACAATATATGCTTCTGATCGTCAGGAGATATCTTGATTGGATTGTATCCTGAGAATCCGTACATGAAGGACATGCGCTCGAAGCCACATGTATCGTTGATCATTATGTTTGTGATCGAAAGGGAAATTTGGCCTTAAGGCAGGTCGCATTTAGATCATAGAAGTCAATGCAGATCCAGATCTTTCCATTCTTTTGATGATGGACATGATGTAGGATACCCAATCTGGATGTTGTTCTTCGCGGACGAAGTCACTAGCTATCAGTTTATTGACTTCAGCTTCGATGGTGTTCATAATGTCCGGCCGGAACAGTCGTTGCTGCTGTTTGACAGGCTTAGCGTTTAGCGAGATATTGAGCTTGTGGACTCCGATTTGGGGGTCTAGTCCCAGCATGTCTTCGTAGCTCCAGGCGAAGACATAAATATATTCTCTAACGAGTTATAGAAGGGATTCCCGATCCTCATCAGTCAGACTCTTGCTGATGAAGGTAGGTTTATGGGAGGATTCATCGCCCAGATTGACTTGTACAACTTCATCCTCGGTAGGAGGTTCTCGTTGTTCGAACTACATCTACCATTGTGCGTCTAGGCATTGGGCCCATTGTTCCACTTTAAAAAAATTTAGTGGATCCTCGTCGTCTTTCTCAGGGTCAGCTGATGTAAACCCCCTCGACCAGATTTCAGTATTTGAAAATTATTTTTAGCTAATTAGAATTATGCGACTTTTTAAAATTTATTTTGTTTACATATCCTATTATTTGTGCACCTGTACATCACCTAATTAATTAGGGCATTACACTGACTGCTATCCCCAAACAAAATTTATATACCTGCCCTAGACATGTTAGACTATTTTCCTAATTTTTGTGCAACTCCCAGATGCTTTATTTTGAGATGGGTACACGCAACAAGATTGCACTTCATTTTGGGATGCAAGTTTACGTAGTTGATTAGCTACCAGTGCATACGACGTGCATCACGGCTTAGAATAAAATCAGGAAAACTACGACTTGGCATTAATTACATTGGGCGGGAAGAACGACTAAAAGACGTATGGGACACCCACCTCTTTATCCCGATACCGTACTCGACAGAGTGATACGGCTGTTATATATATATTCTGGTGACCATGCTCCTCGGAGATGGTGTATTGCATAGTGCCCTTGAACAGGGACATATGTGGCATATATTAGCCAGTCACTACGAATTGGTGAATTATGTCAGCATATGTTTAGCCACACTTTCCCATACGTACTAGGTTGTCTCAAATTGCATTCACTTAGATGGCTAGCACACCCTGTTTATTTATTCAGTATTCATATACATGGCATGCTTTTCTGTATCTTGTTATGTCCCACTGAGGACCTGGTTCCCTGCCAGGTTTAGATGAGATACTCTACCCCACAGTACATGGACCTGGACAGGAGACTGGATATGCCCCTGAGAAGGAGTTAGAGGAGATGCCATCAGAATCTGCCTGAGTACACCTGGAGTTGGACCTACATATTTCGAGGACGATGCACTAGTTATCTTATTTTACTTTTGCTTATCTTTTATAGTGGGTTTGTTCCCACAAGATATTATCTGATTTGTATTATGACATTTCAGACTTAGCATTTATACATTCAGCACTTATCTCCATATTCTATGATATTTCTGTAGATGAGATTAGATTTACCTATATTAGACTTGTAGTATTTTAGGACAGCGTAGCACGTTACTTTGGGTCCATTAAAATTGGGTAAACCCTTAGTGACGTGTCAGCTGGCCAATGCCACGTGGCCTAGTTTCGTATATTTTTGGGACTGGGGCGTGACATAGTTTTAGTGGTGGCCCATGCAGGTCTAGTTTATTGCTAGTGGTATGATGACATGCCCAGCAAGCCTGCTATAGGATAGAAATACTAGATCTCATCCACACTGACTTCATCAAATTTTTGCATCATGCTTGATTATCAATTATAAATTCCTTATACTTTTTCTTATTCTATCTTCTTCAGAAAAAAAAATGGACATACCCAGTGGACACGCGATTGATGGGGCTGACCAAGCAACAGACCCATCGCCAGATGTCCAAAGGACTCCAACCCCTCCGAGAGACCAATCCCCAAGAAGGATCCTGGTCAATCCAACGACCCCGTACCTTCCCCAGGACCCTACCCAGGAGACAACACCAGCCCAGCTAGAAGGGCAAACTTCCCAAGCACCAACACCGCAGGCGGAGACACCTTTGCCTCCACCTCCAACCCTCTCAGCCCTGATGCCACAGCTTGAGGGACAAACCCAGATGTTCCAATATTTCCAAACCCTGTTGCAGGCTCAGTGGCAACAGACTGAAGCCCTGAGACAGGCTCAGTGGCAACAAACTGAAGCCCTGAGACAGACCTTGATAACAGCTCTGGAGATGACAACTGCCCCGGCACTAGCACCTGTCCAACCCCCTGGCACTGTTCAAGGATTTTGCCGAATGAGCCCGAGAACCTTTTCTGGCAACGAAACTTCGGAAGAGATCTAAGACTGGATCTCCAACACGGAAATGCTGCTAGAAGGATCACAGATTCACCCCGATCTATGGATGACCGCAGTAAGGGCCCAACTAAAAGGCAACGCCCATCACTGGTGGGACTCCATAGAGCGCAGCATCGGCAGAAACCATACTTGGGAGCAATTTCTGGAGCACTTTCATGCAAAATACTTTCCAGCTACAGTCAGAAATGATCTGTACTCCCAGTTCCTGCATTTGGAACAAGGGGACATGACCGTCGACGCCTACGACGCAAAGTTCAGTCGACTAAGTCAATTCGGTGCAAACCTGATACCCAACGAGCTGGAGAAGGCCCTGAGATTCCATCATGGCCTTCCCTCCGAACTCCAAGGGTATACCACGGCACAGTCAAGGATTTCCTACGAAGAAGTTCTTTCGGAAGCAAGGATACAAGAAGCCATTGGCCGAGAAGCAAGACGCTCAAATCCAACCATACCAGCCAGAGACCAGACCGGAGCAGGAGGACCAATCTGTCACGCTCCAGTCCCAAAATATATGGAACCAGGCCACGTGGCAATAGCCAGCTGACACGTCTCCGAGGATAACCCAATTTAATGGATCCACGAAGAGTGCTACGCTGTCCTATGATACTAACATGTCCAATATCAGTCAATAACAGGTAAACTAATCTCATCCACCATATAAAGAGCAAAAAACACTAAATAAACTGCTGGTTAATAAATACCAGTCTCAAGATATCATAGTACAACTAATGACGTCTGGTGGGAACAAACCCACTACTCTGACGAAATAAAGTACTGAAATGAGATATAAAAGAATGACTAGGGCATCGACTGGAAAGATAATGATGCACCCAATCTAGGCTGAAGGCCTACCAACTGGTCACGGAAACTCTGACGGCTGCACCTCCAACTCCTCGGCTGAAGCGAATCTCGTCTCCTGTCCTGGGCCGTATACTGTGGGGTAGTAAGCCTCGTCTAAATCTGGAAAGGTACCAGGTCCTCAGAGGGACGTAACAAGATACAAGAAAACAACATGCTATATATGAATACTGAATAAAATAAATACAATAAGGGTGTGCTAGCCATCTAAGTGAATGCAATGTGAGGTCAACTCTGATGCGTATGAGTAGGCGTAGGCATAGCGTCCATACTCCGAAGAAAATGGCATCTGTACAGTATATCGTCCATATCGCTCCGAAGAACGTGGCATCAGTATAAAGGGAAAGTCATTGGATCCGGGTTCCTCCGAACTACGGCTCCAATGTGTGTATCCCATACGCCTCCTAGTTGTCCTCCCCGCCCAATATAGATACGCAAGTCGACTACTCGACGTACATACCATGAATCTATATGCCAAGTCACTAAATTATCCTGACTATATGCTAGCCGTGATGTAGGATGTACGCAACGATAGCTAATCGAGTGCGCAAGCCCGTATCCCAATATGAATGTATTTCAGTGTGCGTGTAAGGTGTCAGGTCTCAGACAATCACAGAGTATCGTCCAATGGGTTGAGTCTGCTAAGATCTAAGTCCATCTATACTAATCATCGACGTAATCGTCGAATGCAACCGAGACAACTCGGACGCGCACAGTTGTACCAACAACAAGAATACAATACAACATATGCATATTTAATTTAGACAGTAAATATAGCAAGGTATCTTGCCTGTGTCCTGAAGCGGGGAATGCCAAAAGCTGGTTCCTGCAATATCTCCTGGCGGATCCAAAGTTCCTAAACACAAAATATAATATAGCAATCTAATATCAGTCACTAAGAGATACATAGGTAATTATGGCGTTGTTCCTAGGTATTGTTGCTAGTTTACTGCGGACCCAATACAGCGTCACATGTACACGTAGCTAGGGTGTACAGTGTTCTGTCTTTGGTCCACGTTCATCTTGCCACAATAATTTACCGAGTTAAGGTTTGCTAATGACTTCTACTCTACTTGGAAATATGTCTTTGATTTCCTTACTCAACAGGCTAGATTCATGCCCAGGGTCCAGGTGAAATACTGGTCGTTGATGTCAGGCTTCAAGATTGGAGCATTCACTAATCATTAGATGAGTTCTAATTTCTTGCTAAATGTCACCTCCATAAATATAAGTTGGGGTTAAATAAGTTGTGTCCAGAATATGACTCTCGCAATGACACGATACTCACATATGAACTCGACACAAGGGTACCGGTATTTACCTTGATGGCGGGCGAGGCTCTTCTCGTCGTCTGACCGTCTTCTGGTGAGTGGAACTTCGGTATGGGTCGGCGAGCAACGTCAGCGGCAGCAGCTGAATCCGCAAGAGCAGGGATCGCAGCAGCAGTAGCCGCTCTGGCGTTGGCGCTGTCGGGTGGAGTCGCGCAGGGGCGGTCGTCCAGACGCGGGGTCGGCGTTGGCTCGCGGCACTGCCTGGCCGGAACCGACGGGCTGGGGTGTGCGCCGGTCGTGGGGGTTCAGCGGGTTTGGGAGCAGCTTGGCCGAGGGATTCAGCGGGTTTGGGGAGCAGTTCGGCAGGGGGTTTCGGCGGATATGGGGGCAGGAAGAATATTGGTTTATTAGGGTTTTGCATGGGGGTTGGTATTTATAGGTGTTGATGGTGAATATGGGCTGCCTTGCGGGTGGGCTTGTCTTACCTGGTTGAGGTTGTCCATGTAGCAGTACAAAGTGGCTTGGTCGGCTTGTTTGAAGTGGGATTGATCTCGAGTTTAAATTAAATTAGTAATTGCAAGGTGTTCTCTATGGTATGTTGCATAGCTAAGTCGAAACGAAATAACGAGTATCTATTTTTGCACAATGGTCAGAGGGGTAGTCTGGTATGTCTAAAAGATGTTCGTGACATTGGGTTGAAGGTACATGCTAGTGTGGCTTTCCAACCTCGTAGCCACGACGGGGTGAAATACGACCTATAGTTGTTGCACGATAATCCTAATTAAATCTAATTATCCCTAGTCTCTAGTTTTAAATTCCAAATAATTCCTAAATTAGTTGAGAGGGGTTTACAATCTACCCTCCTTAGAGCATTTCGTCCTCGAAATTAAAACATACGCATGGCAAGAATTACTGACCGAAATAAAATGCTAATACGTACCTAGTCCTTCGAAGAGGTAGGGGTAACGTTGTCTAATGTCCTCCTCGCGTTCCCAAGTCGACTCGCCTGGTGCATGATGCCTCCATGCAACACGCACTAGGGGAATGGTCTGCCCTCGTAGTACCTTCTCACTTCTGTCTAGAATCTCCACAGGCTCCTCTTGGTATGATAAGCTCGGGCCGACTGTGATCTCGGAATGGTCAAGCACGTGACTAGGATCCGATATGTACCTCCTCAATTGAGATACATGGAAGACGTCGTGGACTCCTTCCAAGGTCTGCGGTAACGCTAATCTGTAGGCAACCTCTCCGACGCGTTCTAATATGTCGAATGGTCCGATGAACCTCGGACTCAGCTTCCCTCTGCCTCCGAATCTGATAGTCCCTCGAGTAGGTGAGATCTTTAAGAATACATGATCTCCAACCTGAAACTCTAAGGGTCGGCGGTGTGCATTCGCCCAATGCTTCTGTCGGTCTTGTGCTGCTCGAAGGTGTCCTTGGATCTTCTTTACCTTCTCTACCGTCCGAACAACCAACTCTGGTCCGAGAATCTGTCGCTCGCCTATATCACTCCAGCATACTGGAGAACGACACTTCCTGCCAAACAACGCTTCATAGGGAGCCATCTGAATGCTCGCTTGATAGCTGTTGTTGTAGGAAAACTCGACCAAATGTAGGTGGTCCTCCCATGATCCTCCGAAGTCAAGCATGCACGCTCTCAACATGTCTTCTAACGTCTGAATGGTGCACTCCGACTGGCCATCTGTTTGGGGGTGATACGCTGTGCTAAACTTTAGGCGAGTACCAAGGCTCTCCTGCATACTCCGCCAAAAGTAAGACGTAAATCTCGTATCCCTGTCAAACACAATGCTAACTGGCACTCCATGTAGGCGCACAATCTCCCTCATGTACATATCTGCTAAAGCCTCCGTCGATTGCCCAACTCTAAAGGGTAAAAAGTGTGCGGACTTGGTGAGTCTATCCACGATTACCCATACTGCATTGCGCCCACTAGGACTCCTTGGGAAGCCTGTAACAAAGTCCATAGTGATATGCTCCCATTTCCACTCCGGTATAGGAAGTGGTTGAAGCAATCCTGCAGATCTCTGGTGCTCGGCCTTGACTTGCTGACACACCAGGCACTTGGCCACAAAATGTGCTATCTCTCTCTTCATTCCGTGCCACCAGTAGTACTGTCTTAGATCTCTGTACATCTTCGTGCCTCCTGGATGAATGGAATAGGTGGAACTGTGAGCCTCTGTCATCAATTCCTGCCGAAGTTCTCCATTTGGAACATAGAGTCGATCTCCGCATCTCAGTGTTCCGTCTTCATGTATCCGCAGTCCTGTCTGTAATCCAGCCTCTGTCCTCTGTCTGAGCCTCTGAAATCTGGCATCTGTCGGCAGGGCAGCCTTGATTCTCTCTACCAGTGTCGATTGCAATTGGAAACTCGACAACTATCCGTCTACTCTGGGTATGACAACCTCTATACCCATCTGCTCTAGATCTCTTAACAGATGTTGTTGGGTAGTCAAGAAGAATGCCATAGATCTTCTGCTCAATGCGTCTGCTACTACGTTGGCCTTTCCCGGGTGGTACTGTAGCTCAATTTCGAAGTCTGTCATCACCTCGAGCCAACGTCTCTGCCTCTGATTAAGATCCTTCTGAGTGTAGACATATTTCAGGCTCTTATGATCCGTAAATATCTCCACTCTTTCTCCATATAGGTAATGCCTCCAAAGCTTTAAAGCAAAGATCACCGCGGCAAGCTCCAAGTCATGGGTGGGATAGTTCTTCTCATGTGTCCTCAACTGTCTAGAAGCATAAGCTACAACCTTTCCATGCTGTATCAAGACACATCCTAATCCTTTCCCGGACGCATCGCTGTAGATTACGAATCCTCCGGGTCCAGAAGGTATGGTCAAGATAGGTGCTGTAGTCAAACGTTTCTTCAGCTCATCGAATGCCTTCTGACACTCCTCTGTCCAAGTGAACTCCTGCTCCTTACGGGTCAAGCGGGTCATTGGCTCTGCAATCTTCGCGAAGTTCTCTACGAACCTCCGGTAATATCCGGCAAGTCCTCGGAAACTCCTCACCTCTGAGACATTGGTAGGGGTTGGCCATGTCTCTACAGATGAAATCTTCGCCGGATCTACTGAGATACCGTCTCCTGAGATGACGTGTCCAAGGAAAGCGACACGATCTAGGAGAAACTCACACTTGCTAAGCTTGGCATAAAGTCTCTCTTTCCTCAGTGTCTCTAACACTAATCTCAAGTGCTCTTCGTGCTCCTCGTGGCTCTTCGAATACACCAAAATGTCGTCGATGAAGACTACCACGAATCGGTCTAAGTATTGGTGGAATACTCTATTCATCAAGTTCATAAATACAGCTGGCGCATTCGTTAGTCCAAAAGGCATCACTAAGAACTCGTAGTGACCATAGCGAGTCCTGAATGCTGTCTTTTGAATGTCTTCTCTTCGCACCTTCACTTGATGATAACCCGATCTCAAGTCGATCTTTGTGAACACTACTGCTCCTGCCAACTGGTCGAATAAATCGTCAATCCGCGGCAGGGGATACTTGTTCTTGATAGTCAAAGCATTAAGGGCTCTGTAATCAATACACATACGTACTGTTCCATCCTTCTTAGGCACAAACAATACTGGTGCTCCCCATAGCGATGCACTAGGACGGATAAATCCCTTGCTCTGCAACTCCTCCAATTGTAGCTTCAGCTCGTCTAACTCCTTCTTCGCCAATCGGTATACATTAGAAGATACCGGTGCTGCTCCTGGTACTAGCTCAATGGTGAACTCCACGTCTCTATCTGGGGGTAAGCCTGGCAATTCGTCGGGAAAAACATCCTCGAATTCTGCAACTATAGGTGGGGGCGCAATCTCCATAGCCATGCAAGTCCCAGCTGTCTGTTCTACTCCTTGTTCGACGGTCTCTCGCATGTACTCGAACTCCGGTTGATCTGGTGGTCTAAAAGTGACGCTACCCTTCCGGCAGTTCAGTATGGCGTTATACTGGCTTAACCAATCCATGCCTAACACAACATCAAAGTACGGCATAGGCAATACCAAGAATCGCGCTCTCATCTCTCTACCACAAACGACTACCGAGCACGTTCTAATAGTGCTGGTAACCGGCACGATACCTCCTCCGGTAAGAATTTTCCAACTCTTAGGTAAGGGGGAAGTCGCTACTCTATGCATTGCTACAAATCTACTAGATATAAATGACAATGTAGCACCAGAATCAAACAATGCTGTCGCAGGTAAGGATGCGACTAAAATGGTACCTGTGATTGCCTCTCCTTCTGTTTCCTCTTCGGTGGTTGCTAAGGCAAAGGCCTGTCCCTGTCTCTGTTCTCCTGCCTGCTGTCGGGCACGATCAAACTGTGCCTGCTGTGGGGGCAAGGGTGGTCCCCTCTGGAATCCTCCGGGTGCTGGTGGACGCTGGCCTCCTGGTGGGGGTAGTATCCTCGGGGCTGGTGCGGCTGGCCTCTGTCCGGCCTGTGGGGCTGCCTCCCTGCGCTGTGGGCAATCTCTGGCAAGGTGCTGACTGGCTCCACAAATCATGCATGTCCCAAGTCTCTTTCGGCAGTCCTTCTCGAAGTGACCTCTCTTACCACAAAAGTGGCAAGTCGGGAGTTCCTGGTGTGGATATGGTGCTGCTCTCTGCTGTGTCTGCGCTCCTGGACGACGGATGGGTCCTCCTGCTCCGGGCTGTACTCTAGCTGGCGTGGTCGTGCTGGAACGTCTAGATCTTCTGACAATGGCCTCCTGGATCCTTGCCTCTGCTAGGACCTCCTCATAAGAAATCCTCGCCTGTGCGGTGGTATATCTCTGTAGCTCGAAATTGAGGCCGTGGTGGAATCTCTGAGCCTTCTCTAGATCATTGGGTATCAGAACGGCTCCAAACCTGCTAAGGCGGCTAAACTCTGCGTCATATGCATCAACGGTCATATTCCCCTGTTCTAGATGTAGGAACTGGGAGTATAGGGCATTTCTGACTGTTGCCGGAAAATACTTCGCATTAAAGTACTCTAGGAACTGTTCCCAAGTCTGGTTCTTACCTACACTGCGCTCAATGGAATCCCACCAGTGATGGGCGTTGCCTTTTAGTTGGGCCCTCACTGCGGTCATCCAAAGGTCTGGTTGCAGTTGTGAGGCCTCTAATAGCATCTCCGTGTTGGCGATCCAATCGGAGATCTGTTCTGCAGTCTCATTGCCTGAGAAGGTATCTGGTCCCATCTGTCGGAACCATCTAACGGTGCCACCTGTCGTGGCTGGTGGAGGTGCTGGTGCTGGTGCTGGTGTCGTGACAGGTGTCCTCTCTAGTACTGCCATCAGACTCTGTCGTAATGTCTCGGTCTGCTGCCACTGTGCTTGTATCATTGCCTGGAAGAACTGAAGCATCTGTGGCTGGCCATCTAGCTGCGGCATCTGGGGCGGATAAGGTGGAGGTGGTGGTAGTGGAATCTCTGGTTGTGCAGTAGGCGTCTCCTCAGATGTCGGCCTCTCAGTCTGTGGCATCGGTGTAGCTCCTGAAGTCTGGCCCTCATAATGTTGCGTGGGGATGGTCTGGAAAGTCTGTCCTTCAGGTGGTGGTGTAGGATCGCCCTGTGGTGTCTCGTGCCAATGTATCAGTGGTGTCTGCAGCGGTGGTTGCCCTTGGGGTACCTCATCTCCTTGAGTGGTGTTGTCTGGTACTGCGGCACGGGGTGCTCCTCGTCCACTGCGCAAATTCATCTTGCTGCAAGGGATAGAGCTTCATTAAAAGAGTACGAGAACAAACAAACAGGATGCAGATATTTTAGAAGCAGTATGAAGCAAGTTCAAAGACGAAACAAAAGTGGATGAGACCTAACAAATTCTATCCTATTGCAGGCTCGCTGGGCATGTTACCATACCACAAGCGAAAAAGTAGACCTGCATGGGCCACCACTAAAACCATGTCACGCCCCAGTCCCAAAATATATGGAACCAGGCCACGTGGCAATAGCCAGCTGACACGTCTCCGAGGATAACCCAATTTAATGGATCCACGAAGAGTGCTACGCTGTCCTATGATACTAACATGTCCAATATCAGTCAATAACAGGTAAACTAATCTCATCCACCATATAAAGAGCAAGAAACACTAAATAAACTGCTGGTTAATAAATACCAGTCTCAAGATATCATAGTACAACTAATGACGTCTGGTGGGAACAAACCCACTACTCTGACGAAATAAAGTACTGAAATGAGATATAAAAGAATGACTAGGGCATCGACTGGAAAGATAATGATGCACCCAATCTAGGCTGAAGGCCTACCAACTGGTCACGAAAACTCTGACGGCTGCACCTCCAACTCCTCGGCTGAAGCGAATCTCGTCTCCTGTCCTGGGCCGTATACTGTGGGGTAGTAAGCCTCGTCTAAATCTGGAAAGGTACCAGGTCCTCAGAGGGACGTAACAAGATACAAGAAAACAACATGCTATATATGAATACTGAATAAAATAAATACAATAAGGGTGTGCTAGCCATCTAAGTGAATGCAATGTGAGGTCAACTCTGATGCGTATGAGTAGGCATAGGCATAGCGTCCATACTCCGAAGAAAATGGTATCTGTACAGTATATCGTCCATATCGCTCCGAAGAACGTGGCATCAGTATAAAGGGAAAGTCATTGGATCCGGGTTCCTCCGAACTACGGCTCCAATGTGTGTATCCCATACGCCTCCTAGTTGTCCTCCCCGCCCAATGTAGATACGCAAGTCGACTACTCGACGTACATACCATGAATCTATATGCCAAGTCACTAAATTATCCTGACTACATGCTAGCCGTGATGTAGGATGTACGCAACGATAGCTAGTCGAGTGCGCAAGCCCGCATCCCAATATGAATGTATCTCAGTGTGCGTGTAAGGTGTCAGGTCTCAGACAATCACAGAGTATCGTCCAATGGGTTGAGTCTGCTAAGATCTAAGTCCATCTATACTAATCATCGACGTAACCGTCGAATGCAACCGAGACAACTCGGACGCGCACAGTTGTACCAACAACAAGAATACAATACAACATATGCATATTTAATTTAGACAGTAAATATAGCAAGGTATCTTGCCTGTGTCCTGAAGCGGGGAATGCCAAAAGCTGGTTCCTGCAATATCTCCTGGCGGATCCAAAGTTCCTAAACACAAAATATAATATAGCAATCTAATATCAGTCACTAAGAGATACATAGGTAATTATGGCGTTGTTCCTAGGTATTGTTGCTAGTTTACTGCGGACCCAATACAGCGTCACATGTACACGTAGCTAGGGTGTACAGTGTTCTGTCTTTGGTCCACGTTCATCTTGCCACAATAATTTACCGAGTTAAGGTTTGCTAATGACTTCTACTCTACTTGGAAATATGTCTTTGATTTCCTTACTCAACAGGCTAGATTCATGCCCAGGGTCCAGGTGAAATACTGGTCGTTGATGTCAGGCTTCAAGATTGGAGCATTCACTAATCATTAGATGAGTTCTAATTTCTTGCTAAATGTCACCTCCATAAATATAAGTTGGGGTTAAATAAGTTGTGTCCAGAATATGACTCTCGCAATGACACGATACTCACATATGAACTCGACACAAGGGTACCGGTATTTACCTTGATGGCGGGCGAGGCTCTTCTCGTCGTCTGACCGTCTTCCGGTGAGTGGAACTTCGGTATGGGTCGGCGAGCAACGTCAGCGGCAGCAGCTGAATCCGCAAGAGCAGGGATCGCAGCAGCAGTAGCCGCTCCGGCGTTGGCGCTGTCGGGTGGAGTCGCGCAGGGGCGGTCGTCCAGACGCGGGGTCGGCGTTGGCTCGCGGCACTGCCTGGCCGGAACCGACGGGCTGGGGTGTGCGCCGGTCGTGGGGGTTCAGCGGGTTTGGGAGCAGCTTGGCCGAGGGATTCAGCGGGTTTGGGGAGCAGTTCGGCAGGGGGTTTCGGCGGATATGGGGGCAGGGAGAATATTGGTTTATTAGGGTTTTGCATGGGGGTTGGTATTTATAGGTGTTGATGGTGAATATGGGCTGCCTTGCGGGTGGGCTTGTCTTACCTGGTTGAGGTTGGTCCATGTAGCAGTACAAAGTGGCTTGGTCGGCTTGTTTGAAGTGGGATTGATCTCGAGTTTAAATTAAATTAGTAATTGCAAGGTGTTCTCTATGGTATGTTGCATAGCTAAGTCGAAACGAAATAACGAGTATCTATTTTTGCACAATGGTCAGAGGGGTAGTCTGGTATGTCTAAAAGATGTTCGTGACATTGGGTTGAAGGTACATGCTAGTGTGGCTTTCCAACCTCGTAGCCACGACGGGGTAAAATACGACCTATAGTTGTTGCACGATAATCCTAATTAAATCTAATTATCCCTAGTCTCTAGTTTTAAATTCCAAATAATTCCTAAATTGGTTGAGGGGGGTTTACACAATCCGTCACCCGAAAAATCA
Organism: Iris macrosiphon; assembly: GCA_036927795.1. Taxonomy (NCBI): domain Eukaryota; kingdom Viridiplantae; phylum Streptophyta; class Magnoliopsida; order Asparagales; family Iridaceae; genus Iris; species Iris macrosiphon. Next base: position 98,962 of record JAYESA010000271.1, read on the forward strand.
GACACAACACAAGACGGGGTCATATCAACACAAGAAACTTTCGACTTGTCACCATTGTGACAGGAAGGGACATTATGCCAAAAACTGCCGAAGGAAGCATAGACTATGCCTATTGTGCGGAGCTAGTCAGCATATAGCCAGAAACTGCCCACAACACAGAGAAGCAGCACTCCAGAACGGGCAAGGACCAGCTACACCAGCCCGGAGAGTGCTACCCTCTACTGAAGGTCAGCATCCCCCAGTATATGGAAGATTTCAGAGGGGACCACCCTTGGCCTCCCAGGAAATGCAGTACTACCAAGACAGACATCAAACCGAAGGACAAAGGCACGGGCAGACCCTTGCACTAGCTACAGTTGCAGAGGAACCAGGAAGTGAACCCATTTCAGGTACCATTTTAGTTACATCAATACCTGCAACCGCATTATTTGATTCTGGCACTACACTGTCATTATATCTAGTAGTTTCGTAGCCATGCAAATAGCCACTTTTACCGGAGGAGGCATTGTTCCAGTTACCAACATTACTAAAGCATGCTAGTAGTCATGTATAGTAGAGTAATGAGGACGCAATTCTTGGTACTTCCAATACCAAACTTCGACGTTGTCTTAGACATGGACTGGTTAAGCTAGTACAAATGCTATACTAGACTACGGGAAAAGAAGCATCATCCTTAGACCACTAGGTTACCCGGAGTACAAGAACGTACAAGTATAGATAGGGTATAAATAGTATCTAGAGTAGCAAAACATAGCAGTTAAACCCTAGTCACCTGATGACTTATAGTATCTGACCTAAATTATTTTTTTTCACCCTCTAGATAATAATCAGGACTAAGCAAGAATAGATAGGTAGATTGATAGACTTTGATTGCTAGGCTCAACATGAGAATGAAGTGATAGCTGAGAACTTAAGGTAGTTTTGGAAATAGAGCAATTAGATTTAAGGAGAGAATATCAACAGATGTTAACTATGAGTTGGATATCGTAATCTACCATTAATGCACGACCAGTTGTAAACTTGATGGTACCCCTATAATTTGGATGAAGGGTATACATAGAGTAAAATAGGAGATCATGTGTTTTCTTTAAAGATCCTACCTACCCGAGGAACTATCAGACTTGGAAGAAGAGGAAAACTAAGCCCGAGGTACATCAGACCCTTCGATGTGATGGAACACATCGGAGAAATAGATTACAAGATAAACTCTTCCTCAGACATTGGAAAAAGTACATGACGTCTTCCACGTATCCAATTAAGAAGATACACTCCGAACCTAAGTCATGTGCTGGACCATTCAGAGATCACCATCGGTCCAAGCTTATCGTACCAGGAGGAGCCGTAGAAATCCTAGATCGAAGCGAGAAGGTGTTGCAATGCCAGACTATCCCTTTAATTCGTATTGCATGAAAATATCATGCACTAGGTGGATCAACTTGGGAACGAGAAGAGGATATTCGACAGCGTTTCCCCGATCTATTTCCAGACCAGGGTATGTCCAAATATTTCAAATCAATCAATCTTCAGCTATGTCTATGTCCTAATATTTCAAATCAATCTCTTTCATTATATGTCTGTTTTTATTTCGAGGATGAAATATTCTAAAGGAGGGTAGATTGTAAACCCCCTCGACCAGATTTCAGTATTTTAAAATTATTTTTAGCTAACTAGAATTATTGCGACTTTTTAAAATTTATTTTGTTTACATATCCTATTGTTTGTGCACCTGTACATCACCTAATTAATTAGGGCATTACACTGACTGCTATCCCCAAACAAAATTTACATACCTGCCCTAGACATGTTAGACTATTTTCTTAATTTTTGTGCAACTCCCAGATGCTTTATTTTGAGCATCGTTTGAGACACACAAGTATCGTTAGAAAAGTCCGTATTTATTTCCTGATTTTATTTCTTGCTCTTTACCCATCTCTGTACCCCTAGGAATTGAGGCCCAACATGCACCTGTTTTGCCCAAACAAAAATACAATAATATTCTACTTGAAATATACTACAATTAGTATATTGACACCGTAGTAAAATTATGGCCCTACCTGCCTCTAAATAATTAGTGAACACCGTGCGCAGTATTTATTAAATAATAAATACGATGACCCGTATCACCCAGAAACTAGGCCCTGCCCCTGCCCAGACTCACCCCCACCCCCTCAGGACCCTCCCACAGCTTTTCTCTCTCAATTCTAAGCATTTTAGTATTTTCTGGGAATATGGTATTTTATCAGACAAATTACGTAATTACGCAAAATACCAATTTTAGGACGTTTCTGCAATTTATGGAATTATAGGGATTTTTCTGTAAATTATAGTGCGAGGTGGCACTTCCCTATTGGCCGATGAACGTGGACCGTACACGTGGCATGGGGCCCACCCCAAAATATCCTAAAAATATCAGCCACAAATATCTAGTTAATTAATTACCTAAATACCCCCTCATTTTCAAACTATTTACATAGATGCCATTGAAACCTAACCCTATATAACCCGGCCCCCCCCATTCCCGAACTCCTACAGCTTCCACCTCCGGCCACCCTCACCCACCGGACCACCACCGGAAGACTCGCCACCTCCCCGGCTTCCCCCCTGACCACTGCTCCCCCGCCCTAGCCACCGCCACTCGCCGCCGGCAGCCCCGCAGTGCCCCCCCTCTTTCCTGCACCACAGCATTCCGACCACCCCGACGCCTCCTACCACCACCACCCACCGCCTTGGTCCACCGCCACCACCCCCATCCGCTCCACCGTGACCCCCCTACCGAACCACCACTATCCCGCCGCTCCACGACCACCTCCCCGGCCGGCAACTCCTCCGCAGTTCCTCCCCGACCACCCGCCTACCCGACCAACCCGACCGCCTGCAGCTCCCCCTCCGACCGTCGTGGACCTCCGCCACCCCCCCCGAACCCTTCGCCGACCTCTCCTCCTCCGCCCTGACACCCTGCACCGCCCCTTCTGCCGCCGCCTCAGTCACCGGAGCTGCTGCAGCTGCCACTGCTACTGCTATTGCTGACTGCAGCTGCTGCTGCAGCTGCTGTTCCGGCCGGTCGCCTGCCGGACCACCACCGTCCTCCCGCCGACGACGACGCCTAGGGGTCCCCACCTGTCAGGTATACCCCTACCCCCTATTAAATACGTATATACATATATTACTATATATATATATGTATATATGTATATATATATATATATGTATATATGTGTATATATATATATATATGTATATTTATATTAATATGTATTATATTATAATATATAATATATTATATTATATAAATACTGTATATGTACAATATATATATGTATTATAATATAATTTATTATTATTAAGACGTAAATCTCGTATCCCTGTCGGACACGATGCTAACTGGCACTCCATGTAGGTGCACAATCTCCCTCATGTACATCTCTGCTAAAGCCTCCGTCGATTGTCCAACTCTAAAGGGTAAAAAAGTGTGCGGACTTGGTGAGTCTATCCACGATTACCCATACTGCGTTGTGCCCACTAGGACTCCTCGGAAAGCCTGTAACAAAGTCCATAGTGATATGCTCCCATTTCCACTCCGGTATGGGAAGCGGTTGAAGCAATCCGGCAGATCTCTGGTGCTCAGCCTTGACTTGCTGACATACCAGGCACTTGGCCACAAAGCATGCTATCTCTCTCTTCATTCCGTGCCACCAGTAGTACTGTCTTAGATCTCTGTACATCTTCGTGCCTCCTAGGTGAATAGAATAGGTGGAACTATGTGCCTCTATCATCAATTCCTGTCGAAGTTCTCCATTTGGCACATAGAGACGATCTTCGCATCTCAGTGTTCCGTCTTCATGTATCCGTAGTCCTGTCTGTAATCCAGCCTCTGTCCTCTGTCTGAGCCTCTGAAATCTGGCATCTGTCTGCAAAGCAGCCTTGATTCTCTCTACTAGTGTTGATTATAATTGGAGACTCGACAACTGTCCGTCTATTCCAGGTATGACAACCTCTATATCCATCTGTTCTAGATCTCTCAACAGATATTGTTGGGTAGTCAAGAAGAATGCCATAGGTCTTCTGCTCAGTGCGTCTGCTACTACGTTAGCCTTTCCCGGGTGGTACTGTAGCTCAATTTCGAAGTCTGTCATCACCTCGAGCCAACGTCTCTGCCTCTGATTAAGGTCCTTCTGAGTGTAGACATATTTCAGGCTCTTATGATCAGTAAATATCTCCACTCTTTCTCCATATAGGTAATGCCTCCAAAGCTTTAAAGCAAAGATCACTGCTGCAAGCTCCAAGTCGTGGGTAGGATAGTTCTTCTCATGTGTCCTCAACTGTCTTGAAGCATAAGCTACAACCTTCCCATGCTGCATCAAGACGCATCCTAATCCTTTTCCGGACGCATCGCTGTAGATTACGAATCCTCCGGGTCCAGAAGGTATGGCCAAGATGGGTGCTGTAGTCAAGCGCTTCTTCATCTCCTCGAATGCCTTCTGGCACTCTTCTGACCAAGTAAACTCCTGCTTCTTACGGGTCAAACGGGTCATTGGCTCTGCAATCTTCGCGAAGTTCTCTACGAACCTCCGGTAATATCCGGCAAGTCCTAAAAAACTCCTCACTTCTGAGACATTGGTAGGGGTTGGCCATGTCTCTACCGATGAAATCTTCGCCGGATCTACTGAGATACCGTCTACTGAGATGACGTGTCCAAGGAAGGCGACACGATCTAAGAGAAACTCACACTTGCTCAGCTTGGCATAAAGTCTCTCTCTCCTCAGTGTCTCTAACACTAGCCTCAAGTGTTCTTCGCGCTCTTCGAATACACCAAAATGTCGTCGATGAAGACTACCACGAACCGGTCTAAGTATTGGTGGAATACTCTATTCATCAAGTTCATAAATACAGCTGGCGCATTCGTCAGTCCAAAAGGCATCACTAAGAACTCGTAGTGACCATAACGAGTCCTGAATGCTGTCTTCTGAATGTCTTCTCTTCGCACCTTCACTTGATGATAACCCGATCTCAAGTCGATCTTGGTGAACACCACTGCTCCTGTCAACTGGTCGAATAAATCGTCAATCCGTGGCAGGGGATACTTGTTCTTGATAGTCAAAGCATTAAGGGCTCTGTAATCAATACACATACGTACGGTTCCATCCTTTTTAGGCACAAACAATACGGGTGCTCCCCATGGTGATGCACTAGGGCGGATAAACCCTTTTTCCTGAAACTCCTCCAATTGTAGCTTCAGCTCATCTAACTCCTTCTTCGCCAATCGGTACACATTAGAAGATACCGGTGCTGCTCCTGGTACTAGCTCAATGGTGAACTCCACGTCTCTATCCGGGGGTAAGCCTGGCAATTCGTCGGGGAAAACATCCTCGAATTCTGCAACTATTGGCGGGGGTGCAAGCTCCATAGCCATGCAAGTTCCAGCTGCCTGTCTTACTCCTTGTTCGACGGTCCCTCGCATGTACTCGAACTCCGGTTGATCTGGTGGTCTAAAAATGACGCTACCCTTCCGGCAGTTCAGCACGGCGTTATACTGGCTTAACCAGTCCATGCCTAACACAACATCAAAGTACGGCATAGGCAATACCAAGAATCGCGCTCTCATCTCTCTACCACATACGACTACCGAGCAAGTTCTAATAGTGCTGGTAACTGGCACGATACCTCCTCCGGTAAGTATCTTCCAACTCTTAGGTAAGGGGGAAGTCGCTACTCTATGCATTGCTATGAATCTACTAGATATAAATGATAATGTAGCACCAGAATCAAACAATGCTGTAGCAGGTAAGGATGCGACTAAAATGGTACCTGTGATTGCTTCTCCTTCTGTTTCCTCCTCAGTAGCTGCTAATACAAAGGCCTATCCCTGTCTCTGTCCTCCTGCCTGCTGTCGGGCCCGATCAAACTGTGCCTGCTGTGGGGGCAAAGGTGGTCCTTTCTGGAATCCTCCGGGTGCTGGTGGACGCTGTCCTCCTGGTGGGGGTAGTATCCTCGGGGCTGGTGCTGCTGGTCTTTGTCCGGCCTGTGGGGCTGCCTCTCGGCGCTGTGGACAATCTCTGGCAAGGTGCTGGCTCGATCCACAAATCATGCATGTTCCAAGTCTCTTTCGACAGTCCTTCTCGAAGTGACCTCTCTTACCACAGAAGTGGCAAGTCGGAAGTTCCTGGGGTAGATATGGTGCTGCTCGCTGTTGTGTCTGCGCTCCGGGACAACGGATGGGTCCTCCTGCTCCAGGTTGGACTCTAGCTGGCGTAGTCATACTGGGACGTCTCGCTCTTCTGACAATGGCCTCCTGGATCCTCGCCTCTGCGAGAACCTCCTCATAAGAAATCCTCGCCTGTGTGGTGGTATATCTCTGTAGCTCGAAGTTGAGGCCGTGATGAAATCTCTGAGCCTTCTCTAGATCATTGGGTATCAGAACAGCTCCAAATCTGCTAAGGCGGCTAAACTCCGCGTCATAGGCATCAACAGTCATATTTCCCTGTTCTAGGTGGAGGAACTGGGAGTACAAGGCATTTCTGACTGTTGCTGGAAAATACTTTGCATTAAAGTATTCCAAGAACTGTTCCCAAGTCTGGTTCTTGCCTACACTGCGCTCAATAGAATCCCACCAGTGATGGGCGTTGCCTTTTAGTTGGGCTCTCACTGCGGTCATCCAAAGATCTGGATGCAGTTGTGAAGCCTCTAATAGCATCTCTGTGTTGGCGATCCAATCGGAGATCTGCTCTGCAGTCTCATTGCCTGAGAAGGTATCTGGTCCCATCTGTCGGAACCATCTAACAGTGCCACCTGTCGGGGCTGGTGGAGGTGCTGGAGCTGGTATCGTGACAGGTGTCCTCTCTAGTACTGCCATCAGACTCTGTCGCAGTGTCTCTGTCTGCTGCCACTGTGCTTGCATCATTGCCTGGAAGAACTAAAGCATCTGTGGCTGGCCATCTAGCTGTGGCATCTGGGGTGGATAAGGTGGAGGCGGTGGTAGTGGAATCTCTGGTTGTGCAGTAGGCGTCTCCTCAGATGTCGGCCTCTCCGTCTGCGGCATCGGTGTAGCTCCTGAAGTCTGGCCCTCGCAATGCTGCGTGGGGATCGTCTGGGAAGTCTGTCCCTCTGGCTGTGGTGTAGGATCTCCCTGCGATATCTCGTGCCAATGTATCAGCGGAGTCTGTAGCGGGGGTTGCCCTTGGGGTACCTCATCTCCTTGAGGGGTGTTGTCTGGTACTGCGGCACGGGGTGCTCCTCATCCACTGCGCAAATTCATCTTGCTGCAAGGAATAGAGCTTTATTAAAAAAGTATGTGAACAAACAAACATGATGCAGATATTTAGAAGCAGTACAAAAGGGAGTTCAAGGACGAATCAAAAGTGGATGAGACCTATAATTCCTATCCTATTGCAGGCTCGCTGGGCATGTTACCATACCCCAAGCGAAAAGCTGACCTGCATGGGCCACCACTAAAACCATGTCACGCCCCAGTCCCAAAATGTATGGAATCAGGCCACGTGACAATAGCCAGCTGACACGTCACCGAGGATATCCCAATTTAATGGATCCCCGAAGAGTGCTACGCTGTCCTATAATACTAACATGTCCAATATCAGTCAAATACAGGTAATCTAATCTCATCCACAATATAAAGAGCAAGAAACACTAAATAAACTGCTGGTTGATAAATACCAGTCTCAAGATATCATAGTACAACCAGTGATGTCTGGTGGGAACAAACCCACTACTATGACGAAATAAAGTACTGAAAGAAGATATAAAAGATAATAACTAGGGCATCAGCTGAGAAGATAATGCTGCCCTCCATCTAGGCTAATGGCCTACCAACTGATCACGGGAACTCTGACGGCTGCACCTCCAACTCCTCGGCTGTAGCAAATCTCGTCTCCTGTCCTGGGCCGTATATGGTGGGGTAGTAAGCCTCGTCTAAATCTGGAAAGGTACCAGGTCCTCAGAGGGACGTAACAAGATACAAGAAAACAACATGCTATATATGAATACTGAATAAAATAAATACAATAAGGGTGTGCTAGCCATCTAAGTGAATGCAATATGAGGGCAACTCTGACGCGTATGAGTAGGTGTAGGCATACCGTCCATACTCTGAAGAGAATGGCATCTGTACAATATATCGTCCATATCACTCCGAAGAGCGTGGCATCAGTATAAAGGAAAAATCATTGGACCCGAGGTTCCTCCGAACTACGGCTCCAATATGGGTGTATCCCATACGCCTCCTAGTTGTCCTCCCCGCCCCATGTAGATACGCAAGTCGACTACTCGACGTGCCTACCATGAATCAATAATCCAAGCCTCTAAATTATGTCCTGGCTACATGCTAACCGTGAGGTAGGTTGTACGCAACGATAGCTAGTCGAGTACGCAAACCCACATCCCAATATGAATATGTCTTAGTGAACGTGTAAGGTGTCTGGTCATAGACAATAAAAGAATTATCGTCCCAAGGGGTTGAGTCTACTAAGAGCTAAGTCTATGTATATACTAATCATCGACGTACCCGTCGAATGCACCCGAGACAACTCGGACGCGCACAGTTGTATCAACTACAAGCAACAACAATACCATACAACATGTGCATATTTAATTTAGACAGTAAATATAGCAAGGTATCTTGCCTGTATCCGAAAGCTGTGAATGCCAGAAGCCTGTTCCAGCGATGTCTCCTGTCTGATCCGATGATCCTGGCACACAATATAATATAGAATTCTACATCAGACAATAAGATCCAGTGTACTGACACTACGTTGCTCTTGAGGGTCTGTCTCAAGTTCACGGTTAATCGATTACAGCACCGCGTGTGCACGTAGCTAGGGTGTACACTCGTTCTATCCTCGGTTAACATTGTTTTGAGGCAAATTACTACGTTATTGATTACCAATTATCTATATTTGGTATGCATACCTGCCCTTGTTTCCTATGTTAAGTATTCCAGGTGAATTACTATTCATATATGACCGGTCTCATAACTTTAGGTTTTTGCTAGTTACTAACCAATTTCTAACTCATGTTACTCATCATACTAACATGTATATAATTATGGTTAATTCTGTTTGTTATCATCTAGTTTAACTATCATCATGCATACATATCTGTATTAATTTGTTTTAACTGGTTTGTGTCGACACCGGATACGTCGACACGATGACTCGATAAAGCAATCATACAACATTATTATGCGAGAAGTGAACTAGGGGTCGAGTACCTGACTGATTGGATGAGATTCTGCTCGCGGGACGGGTTCCTGGCGTCGGCGGCAAGTCTCGACAGCAGCCGCGGCACTCTCGGCAGGCGCGGCAGCGGTGCACGAGACAGCGGGTCGGGGGTGTTCGGCTGCAGCGGGTCGGGGTGGTCGGAAGCAGCGGTCAGGGGAGTTCGGGAGCAGCGTGTCAGGGTAGTTCCGCAGCGGGTCAGGGGAGTTCCACAGCGGGTCGGGGTGGTCGGGAGCAGCGGTCAGGGGAGTTCCGCAGCGGGTCGGGGTGGTCGGCAATATATGGAGGGTGGTGGTCGGATGGTTGGTGCAAAGGAGTACTCGGCTAGGGTTAGGGGAGGAGGGTGATATGAAATCTAAGGTTTGAATGAATAGAGGTATATTTATATGGGTGGTGGAGATGATGGGCTAAGCTCGAGGGTTTGGGCTTGTCCGGCTTGTTAGGATGGAAATGATCCACTCAAAAGCGCATGTGGGCTGGGTTTGGTTCTGCTTGGGGTAAATTGGCTTTAAATTATTTAGATTAATAATTAGGGCGCAAGGCAAAATTTTTACGAACATTGCGCAGCTAAGTTGAGATGCAATGACGAGCATCTAAGGTTGCACAAAGGTCAGAGGGGTACATATAATTGTCGCACATAATTCTAATTAAATTCTAAATAAATCCTAGTCTCCAGATTTAATTAAATTAAACCCCAATTTGGTTGAGGGGGGTTTACAATCTACCCTCCTTAGGGCATTTCGTCCTCGAAATTAAAACATACGCATGACAAGAATTTCTAAATGAATAAGTAAAGTACTAATACGTACCTAGTCCTTCGAAGAGGTGGGGGTAGCGTTGTCTAATGTCCTCCTCGCGTTCCCAAGTCGATTCGCCCGGTGCATGATGCCTCCATGCAACACGCACTAGTGGAATGGTCTGCCCTCGTAGTACTTTCTCACTTCTGTCTAGAATCTCCACAGGCTCCTCTTCATATGATAGGCTCGGGCCGACCGTGATCTCGGAATGGTCAAGCACGTGACTAGGATCCGATATGTACCTCCTCAATTGAGATACGTGGAAGACGTCGTGGACTCCTTCCAAGGTCTGCGGTAACGCTAATCTGTAAGCAACCTCTCCGACGCGTTCTAATATGTCGAAGGGTCCGATGTACCTCGGACTCAGCTTCCCTCTGCCTTCGAATCTGATAGTCCCTCGAGTAGGTGAGATCTTTAAGAATACATGATCTCCTACCTGAAACTCTAAGGGTCGGTGATGCGCATTCGCCCAATGCTTCTGTCGGTCTTGTGCTGCTCGAAGGTGTCCTTGGATCTTCTTTACCTTCTCTACCGTCCGAACAACCAACTCGGGTCCGAGGATCTGTCGTTCGCCTATCTCACTCCAGCATACTGGGGAACGATATTTCCTGCCATACAACGCTTCATAGGGAGCTATCTGAATACTCGCTTGATAGCTGTTGTTGTAGGAAAACTCGACCAAATGTAAGTGGTCCTCCCATGATCCTCCGAAGTCCAGCATGCACGCTCTCAACATGTCTTCTAATGTCTGAATGGTGCGCTCTGACTGACCATCTGTTTGTGGGTGATACGCTGTGCTAAACTTTAGGCGAGTACCAAGGCTCTCCTACATACTCCGCCAAAAGTAAGACGTAAATCTCGTATCCCTGTCGGACACGATGCTAACTGGCACTCCATGTAGGCGCACAATCTCCCTCATGTACATCTCTGCTAAAGCCTCCGTCGATTGTCCAACTCTAAAGGGTAAAAAAGTGTGCGGACTTGGTGAGTCTATCCACGATTACCCATACTGCGTTGCGCCCACTAGGACTCATCGGAAAGCCTGTAACAAAGTCCATAGTGATATGCTCCCATTTCCACTCCGGTATGGGAAGCGGTTGAAGCAATCCGGCAGATCTCTGGTGCTCAGCCTTGACTTGCTGACATACCAGGCACTTGGCCACAAAGCGTGCTATCTCTCTCTTCATTCCTTGCCACCAGTAGTACTGTCTTAGATCTCTGTACATCTTCGTGCCTCCTGGGTGAATAGAATAGGTGGAACTATGTGCCTCTGTCATCAATTCCTGCCGAAGTTCTCCATTTGGCACATAGAGACGATCTCCGCATCTCAGTGTTCCGTCTTCATGTATCCGTAGTCCTGTCTGTAATCCAGCCTCTGTCCTCTGTCTGAGCCTCTGAAATCTGGCATCTGTCGGCAAAGCAGCCTTGATTCTCTCTACTAGTGTTGATTGTAATTGGAGACTCGACAACTGTCCGTCTATTCCAGGTATGACAACCTCTATACCCATCTATTCTAGATCTCTCAACAGATGTTATTGGGTAGTCAAGAAGAATGCCATAGGTCTTCTGCTCAGTGCGTCTGCTACTACGTTAGCCTTTCCCGGGTGGTACTGTAGCTCAATTTCGAAGTCTGTCATCACCTCGAGCCAACGTCTTTGCCTCTGATTAAGGTCCTTCTGAGTGTAGACATATTTCAGGCTCTTATGATCAGTAAATATGTCACGACCCGCACCCAGAATTGGGGCACGAGTACGCGAGTACGTCCAGCCTACGCCGCAGCATCGGCGGTAGAATGCTGTCAAGGTCTTGATACTATCTAGCCAATCTCACACAAGCATCCAATATCCATAAGGAGGCACGGATGACACAAATAAAATGAACACATACTCAATCACAGGATTTCAGCACGATAAGATAGCGAAACAAAATTAAATACAACATCAGTCTAAGGTAATAATCAAACTCAACAATATCCAAGTCTCAATAAAAATGCCGGAGACAAATCCGGTACCAAATAGTCTACTAAAAGAACTAACTAGAAGATTGGTGATTCCGGCTAGACCTCCCGAAATCACAACTAACTATCAAGTCCAAGTGCAGCTACTCACCATATGGTCCATAAAGTGTTGGCTACCGATCCTCTAAGGCATAGTCTGGAAAAATATTTCCAGTCAGGAAGGAGCAAAGTACAAATCTCAAATAACAGTTCCATTTAATTGATAAGGACTATAAAGCAATAAATATGTGATGCTAGCTACTGAGAAGATAGTGAAATAAATGCAATGGCAATTAAAAAGAGACAGGCAATGTAAAGAGACAGGCAATAGACAATATGATACAGTCAGTGCATGTATGAGAATGAAAAGAACAAGGAACAACATCATATACGGGTGATGTAGTATATGATTTAAAATAGGGAACTGTAATCTATTCTAAGTGTTTGAAATAGTAGTTTTAAAATGTGATCGGCTTGGGAACATGTACGATAGCTACAGGGCCTGGCTAATCATGGGTGAAGATCATGATTAACACTTACATTGTTCTACACTACAATAAGAGGTTATGATCACATTTCTTACTAACTACTTCCCCGCCCCCAACTAGTACTGTGGATCCAACCATGACACGTCATGATACACGAGCAAGTCCAATCTATCATGTACGATGTCTAATATACATGTCGTGTACAATGTCAATACGATAATCAATGTAATATCTCATGACTGCAGATCCAAGCTATACTAGTCCATGTAACACAGTGTCAAGGATTCAGATGTAACATTTCATGATTATTTAATTTATAAAAATTATCAAGGAATTGGAAATTATCAGAGAATGTACTTGCCTTGGGTCCTTAGCTGGTAATTATTGGTGTCCTGCTCCAGAATATCCCTTGGACGAAGCAACAGACCTATAAATATATCACAAACACTTGCATCAGGTGCTACCCTAACACACAGTCAAAACACTGGCCTCAGGGCCATGCCAGGCAGGGCACTAGTCAACTAGGGTCATCTAGTAGGGATACGTAAAACACATTACACTTATTAATACTTACAATATTTATTCATGCACCAATTTAAATGTATTTACAATATATATATATATATATGCCTTTAAATACATTTTTGATTTATACTAGTTGAACATTATATATGTGTACTCATATATATGCCAAAAATACATTTTAGAATATATATATATTGTCAACATTATCATTTAAATATAGTAATACTAATATACCAATTTAAATTTATACTAGCATATACTTTTTATTAAATAGATAGTATATAAAAATAAACAAATATATATTCATATATACAAACCAATTAGAAATATTGAGAATATATTAAGTATACAAAATATGCATATATACACATACCAAATTAATTATATATACTATATATACGTATTTACATGTATATCAGTTATTAAATATACAATACGTATATACATATTAACACTATATGATACATAATTAAGATACATACATATACTATTAAATACATATACATTAAACTAATATACATACTATACTTATACAATTAAATATTAATAAAAATAATACTATACACATATGTATATAGTATTAGTTAAATAAATACTATACATATACCTACACATTAATATATACAAATACATATACACATTGCATTCATATACTATATATATATATATATATATATATATATACTATACATATATGCGTATTAACATTAATTAAATAAATGCTATACGTATATATATATATTAATATATACTCATACAATATACGTATATGTCTACACATTATATACCAATACATATAGTATATATACTCATACGTATATATATATACATATATATATATATATATATATATATATATATATATATATATATATATATATATATACATATATATATACATATATATATACATATATATAAATATAAAGAGGGAAGAGGGAGAAGAAGAATACTTACAGAGGATGGTGATAAGTGATGGAGGTGGTGGTAGTGTATGGAGAAGATGGAGGTGGTGGAACTCGTGAGGGCTCGCTGACCGGAGGGTTGGCCGGCTGTAGGGATGTTCAGCCGCCGGAGCAGCAGGGAAGGTGGAGAGGAGTAGCAGTCGTGCCGGACCGGAGGGCTTCGGCGAAGTGCAGGGGAGAGGGGTTGGCCGCCGGAGTACAGCGTCGCCGGGCACGGAGGCTCGGGATGGCCGCCGGAGGGAAGAAGCGCAGAGGGAGGAGATGGGGAAGGAGTCGAGGGGATGGAGTGAGATGTCGCCGGAGTTGAACGACAGAGGGAGGAGATGAACTGCGGTGGCGAGGTGCAGCCGGAGGGTGGCTGATCAGTGGCCGCCGGAGTGGGCAGCGGCCGCTGGGTGAACAGGAACTGCGGGGCCGCTGACCGGAATGCAGCAGGGGTAGCCGCCGGGTGAACAGGAACTGCGGGGGGTGAACAGTGTTCCCCCCTTCTTCCCTTTTGAATTTCAAAAATTATGAAGAGAGGAAGAAGAAGTAGAAAAATAAGGAGAAGAAAAGAAGAAGAAGGGAAGAAGAAGAAGGATTTGTTCACGTTGGAGAGAGGGATGTGGGGGTTTGTAAGGAGGTGGGATACCTAGGTTTTCTAGGGATTAGGGTTTGATGTGACATTAAATAGGGAGGGGTGAGATGTGGATGAAGGGTGGTGATTGTCCAATTTCAAATGAGTGGCTAGGATTGTTCATGAAGGAAATTGTTTTCATGCAAAGTTGAGTGGGGAAAAATGCAATTTGGTCCACAAATAAATAACCTTTCCATTTGGTCTTGGCCAAAGGGGTGATGACACCTACAATTGAATAATTGTAACTTGGCTCCTTAAATTCGGAAAATTGCACAAACACATAAAATGACACAAAATTTGTGGAGAAAAATGTGTTTAGAAATTTTTATGGTGAGAGGGTGTTGTGCGTTAGGCACGGGTTTAATTAATCGGGTACTGGAATTAAATTAGAATTTATGAAATCAGTCAAAATGTTATCCTCAATTTAATTAGAATAAAATGCAAGTTGTGTTCTAAAATTAATTAGGAGTACATGGAGCCAAAATCAGGTCAGGTCATCAATACCAATAATGAAGACAACTCAGAACAGAATATTACCCTAATTTGGGCCGCACGAAAAATAGGTCAAGATTGTCCCCAATTTCGATTGGAACACACAACGATACAAAATAGGGATTTATTAAATAACGTCCGCGATGATTTTTGTGCGGCTAGAAATAATGCACAGAGAGCATAATTATGAGTTACAAAAATAGCAGAATGGAAGGCGGGCATGTCTAGGGCAAGATTGTGAAATTTGTTGGAAGGCAAAAGTCAGGGTAGCGCTCCAAATATCGAAGCAAAGGCAATGCGCAAAAATATTAAATAAAATACGGTAATTAATTACAAACTCCAAGAATTAAATTCTAACTAAATAATTAAATACAAAAATTCCATAATTCCGACAGGTGTTCGTCTACTGGCTTCTAGGTCAAGTCTACCAGCTCAAACAGTAAATAAACACTGCATATAATATTATATTTAAATTACACATCACACATTTATTTAAAATCAAATATACTATCATGCAATTAATTAATCGTAACTACCATAATATTAAATATTATAAAAAGTCAAAAATACCCCTGTTCCCGGAACGTGGTAGTGACAAAATATCTCCACTCTTTCTTCATATAGGTAATGCCTCCAAAGCTTTAAAGCAAAGATCACTGCTGCAAGCTCCAAGTCGTGGGTGGGATAGTTCTTCTCATGTGTCCTCAACTGTCTTGAAGCATAAGCTACAACCTTCCCATGCTGCATCAAGACGCATCCTAATCCTTTCCGGACGCATCGCTGTAGATTACGAATCCTCCGGGTCCAGAAGGTATGGTCAAGATGGGTGCTGTAGTCAAGCGCTTCTTCAGCTCCTCGAATGCCTTCTGGCACTCTTCTGACCAAGTGAACTCCTGCTCCTTACGGGTCAAACGGGTCATTGGCTCTGCAATCTTCGCGAAGTTCTCTACGAACCTCCGGTAATATCCGACAAGTCCTAGAAAACTCCTCACTTCTGAGACATTGGTAGGGGTTGGCCATGTCTCTACCGATGAAATCTTCGCCGGATCTACTGAGATACCGTCTCCTGAGATGACGTGTCCAAGGAAGGCGACACGATCTAGCAGAAACTCACACTTGCTCAGCTTGGCATAAAGTCTCTCTCTCCTCAGTGTCTCTAACACTAGCCTCAAGTGTTCTTCGTGCTCTTCGAATACACCAAAATGTCGTCGATGAAGACTACCACGAACCAGTCTAAGTATTGGTGGAATACTCTATTCATCAAGTTCATAAATACAGCTGGCGCATTCGTCAGTCCAAAAGGCATCACTAAGAACTCGTAGTGACCATAACGAGTCTTGAATGCTGTCTTCTGAATGTCTTCTCTTCGCACCTTCACTTGATGATAACCCGATCTCAAGTCGATCTTGGTGAACACCACTGCTCCTGTCAACTGGTCGAATAAATCGTCAATCCGTGGCAGGGGATACTTGTTCTTGATAGTCAAAGCATTAAGGGCTCTGTAATCAATACACATACGTACGGTTCCATCCTTTTTAGGCACAAACAATACGGGTGCTCTCCATGGTGATGCACTAGGGCGGATAAACCCTTTTTCCTGAAACTCCTCCAATTGTAGCTTCAGCTCATCTAACTCCTTCTTCGCCAATCGGTACACATTAGAAGATACCGGTGCTGCTCCTGGTACTAGCTCAATGGTGAACTCCACGTCTCTATCCGGGGGTAAGCCTGGCAATTTGTCGGGGAAAACATCCTCGAATTCTGCAACTATTGGCGGGGGTGCAAGCTCCATAGCCATGCAAGTTCCAGCTGCCTGTCTTACTCCTTGTTCGACGGTCCCTTGCATGTACTCGAACTCCGGTTGATCTGGTGGTCTAAAAATGACGCTACCCTTCCGGCAGTTCAGCACGGCGTTATACTGGCTTAACCAGTCCATGCCTAACACAACATCAAATTACGGCATAGGCAATACCAAGAATCGCGCTCTCATCTCTCTACCACATACGACTATCGAGCAAGTTCTAATAGTGCTGGTAACTGGCACGATACCTCCTCCGGTAAGTATCTTCCAACTCTTAGGTAAGGGGGAAGTCGCTACTCTATGCATTGCTACGAATCTACTAGATATAAATGATAATGTAGCACCAGAATCAAACAATGCTGTAGCAGGTAAGGATGCGACTAAAATGGTACCTATGATTGCTTCTCCTTCTGTTTCCTCCTCAGTAGCTGCTAATACAAAGGCCTGTCCCTGTCTCTGTCCTCCTGCCTGCTGTCGGGCCCGATCAAACTGTGCCTGCTGTGGGGGCAAAGGTGGTCCTTTCTGGAATCCTCCGGGTGCTGGTGGACGCTGTCCTCCTGGTGGGGGTAGTATCCTCGGGGCTGGTGCTGCTGGTCTTTGTCCGGCCGGTGGGGCTGCCTCTCGGCGCTGTGGACAATCTCTGGCAAGGTGCTGGCTCGATCCACAAATCATGCATGTTCCAAGTCTCTTTCGGCAGTCCTTCTCGAAGTGACCTCTCTTACCACAGAAGTGGCAAGTCGGAAGTTCCTGGGGTGGATATGGTGCTGCTCGCTGTTGTGTCTGCGCTCCGGGACGACGGATGGGTCCTCCTGCTCCAGGTTGGACTCTAGCTGGCGCGGTCGTACTGGGACGTCTCGCTCTTCTGACAATGGCCTCCTGGATCCTCGCCTCTGCGAGAACCTCCTCATAAAAAATCCTCGCCTGTACGGTGGTATATCTCTGTAGCTCGAAGTTGAGGCCGTGATGAAATCTCTGAGCCTTCTCTAGATCATTGGGTATCAGAACAGCTCCAAATCTGCTAAGGCGGCTAAACTCCGCGTCATAGGCATCAACAGTCATATTTCCCTGTTCTAGGTGGAGGAACTGGGAGTACAAGGCATTTCTGACTGTTGCTGGAAAATACTTTGCATTAAAGTATTCCAAGAACTGTTACCAAGTCTGGTTCTTGCCTACACTGCGCTCAATGGAATCCCATCAGTGATGGGCGTTGCCTTTTAGTTGGGCTCTCACTGCGGTCATCCAAAGATCTGGATGCAGTTGTGAAGCCTCTAATAGCATCTCTGTGTTGGCGATCCAATCGAAGATCTGCTCTGCAGTCTCATTGCCTGAGAAGGTATCTGGTCCCATCTGTCAGAACCATCTAACAGTGCCACCTGTCGGGGCTGGTGGAGGTGCTGGAGCTGGTATCGTGACAGGTGTCCTCTCTAGTACTGCCATCAGACTCTGTCGCAGTGTCTCTGTCTGCTGCCACTGTGCTTGCATCATTGCCTGGAAGAACTAAAGCATCTGTGGCTGGCCATCTAGCTGTGGCATCTGGAATGGATAAGGTAGAGGCGGTGGTAGTGGAATCTCTGGTTGTGCAGTAGGCGTCTCCTCAGATGTCGGCCTCTCCGTCTGCGGCATCGGTGTAGCTCCTGAAGTCTGGCCCTCGCAATGCTGCGTGGGGATCGTCTGGGAAGTCTGTCCCTCTGGCTGTGGTGTAGGATCTCCCTGCGATATCTCGTGCCAATGTATCAGCGGAGTCTGTAGCGGGGGTTGCCCTTGGGGTACCTCATCTCCTTGAGGGGTGTTGTCTGGTACTGCGGCACGGGGTGCTCCTCGTCCACTACGCAAATTCATCTTGCTGCAAGGAATAGAGCTTTATTAAAAGAGTACGTGAACAAACAAACATGATGCAGATATTTAGAAGCAGTACAAAAGGGAGTTCAAGGACGAATCAAAAGTGGATGAGACCTATAATTCCTATCCTATTGCAGGCTCGCTGGGCATGTTACCATACCCCAAGCGAAAAGCTGACCTGCATGGGCCACCACTAAAACCATGTCACGCCCCAGTCCCAAAATGTATGGAATCAGGCCACGTGACAATAGCCAGCTGACACGTCACCGAGGATATCCCAATTTAATGGATCCCCGAAGAGTGCTACGCTGTCCTATAATACTAACATGTCCAATATCAGTCAAATACAGGTAATCTAATCCCATCCACAATATAAAGAGCAAGAAACACTAAATAAACTGCTGGTTGATAAATACCAGTCTCAAGATATCATAGTACAACCAGTGATGTCTGGTGGGAACAAACCCACTACTATGACGAAATAAAGTACTGAAAGAAGATACAAAAGATAATAACTAGGGCATCAGCTGAGAAGGTAATGCTGCCCTCCATCTAGGCTAATGGCCTACCAACTGATCACGGGAACTCTGACGGCTGCACCTCCAACTCCTCGGCTGTAGCAAATCTCGTCTCCTGTCCTGGGCCATATATGGTGGGATAGTAAGCCTCGTCTAAATCTGGAAAGGTACCAGGTCCTCAGAGGGACGTAACAAGATACAAGAAAACAACATGCTATATATGAACACTGAATAAAATAAATACAATAAGGGTGTGCTAGCCATCTAAGTGAATGCAATATGAGGGCAACTCTGACGCGTATGAGTAGGTGTAGGCATACCGTCCATACTCTGAAGATAATGGCATCTGTACAGTATATCGTCCATATCACTCCGAAGAGCGTGGCATCAGTATAAAGGAAAAATCATTGGACCCGAGGTTCCTCCGAACTACGGCTCCAATGTGGGTGTATCCCATACGCCTCCTAGTTGTCCTCCCCGCCCCATGTAGATACGCAAGTCGACTACTCGACGTGCCTACCATGAATCAATAATCCAAGCCTCTAAATTATGTCCTGGCTATATGCTAACCGTGAGGTAGGTTGTACGCAACGATAGCTAGTCGAGTACGCAAACCCACATCCCAATATGAATATGTCTTAGTGAACGTGTAAGGTGTCAGGTCATAGACAATAAAAGAATTATCGTCCCAAGGGGTTGAGTCTACTAAGAGCTAAGTCTATGTATATACTAATCATCGACGTACCCGTCGAATGCACCCGAGACAACTCGGACGCGCACAGTTGTATCAACTACAAGCAACAACAATACCATACAACATGTGCATATTTAATTTAGACAGTAAATATAGCAAGGTATCTTGCCTGTATCCGAAAGCTGTGAATGCCATAAGCCTGTTCCAGCGATGTCTCATGTCTGATCCGATGATCCTGGCACACAATATAATATAGAATTCTACATCAGACAATAAGATCCAGTGTACTGACACTACGTTGCTCTTGAGGGTCTGTCTCAAGTTCACGGTTAATCGATTACAGCACCGCGTGTGCACGTAGCTAGGGTGTACACTCGTTCTATCCTCGGTTAACGTTGTTTTGAGGCAAATTACTACGTTATTGATTACCAATTATCTATGTTTGGTATGCATACCTGCCCTTGTTTCCTATATTAAGTATTCCAGGTGAATTACTATTCATATATGACCGGTCTCATAACTTTAGGTTTTTGCTAGTTACTAACCAATTTCTAACTCATGTTACTCATCATACTAACATGTATATAATTATGGTTAATTCTGTTTGTTATCATCTAGTTTAACTATCATCATGCATACATATCTATATTAATTTGTTTTAACTGGTTTGTGTCGACACCGGATACGTTGACACGATGACTCGATAAAGCAATCATACAACATTATTATGCGAGAAGCGAACTAGGGGTCAAGTACCTGACTGACTGGATGAGATTCTGCTCGTAGGACGGGTTCCTGGCGTCGGCGGCAAGTCTCGACAGCAGCCGCGGCACTCTCGGCAGGCGCGGCAGCGGTGCACGAGACAGCGGGTCGGGGGTGTTCGGCTGCAGCGGGTCGGGGTGGTCGGAAGCAGCGGTCAGGGGAGTTCGGGAGCAGCGGGTCAGGGGAGTTCCGCAGCGGGTCAGGGGAGTTCCACAGCGGGTCGGGGTGGTCGGGAGCAGCGGTCAGGGGAGTTCCGCAGCGGGTCGGGGTGGTCGGCAATATATGGAGGGTGGTGGTCGGATGGTTGGTGCAAAGGAGTACTCGACTAGGGTTAGGGGAGGAGGGTGATATGAAATCTAGGGTTTGAGTGAATAGAGGTATATTTATATGGGTGGTGGAGATGATGGGCTAAGCTCGAGGGTTTGGGCTTGTCCGGCTTGTTGGGTTGGAAATGATCCACTCAAAAGCGCATGTGGGCTGGGTTTGGTTCTGCTTGGGGTAAATTGGCTTTAAATTATTTAGATTAATAATTAGGGCGCAAGGCAAAATTTTTACGAACATTGCGCAGCTAAGTTGAGATGCAATGACGAGCATCTAAGGTTGCACAAAGGTCAGAGGGGTACATATAATTGTCGCACATAATTCTAATTAAATTCCAAATAAATCCTAGTCTCCAGATTTAATTAAATTAAACCCCAATTTGGTTGAGGGGGGTTTACAATATATATATATTATTATTATTATATTGTATAAATATGCAAATATATATGTCCTTTTTCTTTCTTATATATATATATATATCTACATATATATATATATATATTTATTTATATATAGTATATATATATATATATATATATATATATATATATATATATATATATATATATATATATATATATGCCTTTTATTTTATATATAATTATATGTATATATATACTATATACTAATATATATATATATATATATATATATATATATATATATATATATATATATTTCAATTTTCTTTTCTTTTATATCTATATATAGTGTACTATATATATTATGTTATATTAATAATACTGGATATACAGTATATATATGTATTTAAATTCCTGCATTTTCCTTTTCTTTTATATATATATATATATATATATATATATATATATATATATATATATATATATGTATATATGTAAATATATGTATATATATATATATATATATATATATATATATATATATATATATATATATATATATATATATATATATATATATATATATATATATTTCAATTCCTGCACACATATATATGTAAATATATGTATTATATATATATTTCAATTCCTGCACTTTTATTTTCTTTTATATATATATATATGTATATATGTAAATATATGTATATATATATATATATATATTTCAATTCCTGCACATATATATATGTAAATATATGTATTATTATATATATTTCAATTCCTGCACTTTTATTTTCTTTTATGTATATATATGTATATATGTAAATATATGTATATATATATATATTATATATATCTATATATATTATTATATATTTATATTATTATCTATAAATATATATATATATATATACTACTAGTATATATAAATAAACTATATATGTTATATTCTGCACTTTCTTTATATATATGTAAATATATATATATATATCTATATATAGGTATCTATATATAATATATGTATATATGCTATATATATATATACTACTATATTTATCTATATATATATATACTCTATATATATATGTACCCTATATAACTGTATATATTATGTCTTATGTACTATGTACCCTCTTATTAATTGTTATATTTACGAACCCTGTATGTCTTAAACAGATTATATCTCCAAGCACAGTCAGTGACCCCCTGTCACAAGAACCCTCAAACTTGACTGTGAGATCTGGTTTTCAACATAATCAGGGAGTAGGCAAGTATACCTTGCCAAATTTTTACTGTTTAATTATTAAACTGTTGATTGATATTGTTAGTAAATTTCATATAACAGTAAGTATCTGAGACTGCCTCGGGTACCGTCAACAAGTACGTTGACACGTAGTATAATTAACCTAGTCTTTACAGACTTACCATCAACTGTGAGGGTATCCTAATATCCTCTTAGACCCTGACACGGGTACACACAACAAGGTTGCACTTCATTTTGGGATGCAAGTTTACGTAGTTGATTAGCTACCAGTGCGTACGACGTGCATCACGGCTTAGAATAAAATCAGAAAAACTATGACTTGGCATTAATTACATTGGGCGGGGAGAACGACTAAAAGACGTATGGGACACCCACCTCTTTATCCCGATACCGCACTCGACGGAGTGATACGGCTGTTATATATATATTCCGGTGACCATGCTCCTCGGAGATGGTGTATTGCATAGTGCCCTTGAACGGGGGCATATGTGGCATTATTAGCCAGTCACTACGGATTGGTGAATTACGTCAGCATATGTCTAGCCACACTTTCCCATACGTACTAGGTTGTCTCAAATTGCATTCACTTAGATGGCTAGCACACCCTGTTTATTTATTCAGTATTCATATACATGGCATGCTTTTCTGTATCTTGTTATGTCCCACTGAGGACCTGGTTCCCTGC
Organism: Iris macrosiphon; assembly: GCA_036927795.1. NCBI lineage: Eukaryota > Viridiplantae > Streptophyta > Magnoliopsida > Asparagales > Iridaceae > Iris > Iris macrosiphon. The sequence goes on from JAYESA010000271.1 coordinate 122,314, forward strand.
CAGGTTTAGATGAGACACTCTACCCCACAGTACATGGACCTGGACAGGAGACTGAATATGCCCCTGAGAAGGAGTTAGAGGAGATGCCATCAGAATCTGCCTGAGTACACCTGGAGTTGGACCTACATATTTCGAGGACGATGCACTAGTTATCTTATTTCACTTTTGCTTATCTTTTGTAGTGGGTTTATTCCCACAAGATATTATCTGATTTGTATTATGACATTTCAGACTTAGCATTTATACATTCAGCACTTATCTCCATATTCTATGATATTTCTGTGGATGAGATTAGATTTACCTATATTAGACTTATAGTATTTTAGGACAACGTAGCACGTTACTTTGGGTCCATTAAAATTGGGTAAACCCTTAGTGACGTGTCAGCTGGCCAATGCCACATGGCCTAGTTCCGTATATTTTTGGGACTGGGACGTGATAGCTGATACCATGTTGGCAAACAATGTTTGCTTGAGCATCTTCCCGATACTGACGTCGGAGTCCCAAGAGGAAGACTCTGAAGAGTGAGAGTATAACTCATTTTCTTCTTCCGAGCCTTTGGGGGTTTTGAGAGGCGTAATGTATCCTAAGTCATGCTTGGTCTTATGGTAGTAATCCTCGAATTTGCCTGCCAGAGTGGTGAGGCACAAGGGCAGTCATCAAACTTTATCGCAATTCAGATCTTAGTTGCTTTTAAGATCATAACCCATCTTCTGGATGAGGTGTTTGGCTTGACCACTAAATCGGTAGAGTTATATTTTGCCGGTATCGGGTTCGGGCTCTTGTTCCTCCGGGATGAAGGACCGGGGACATTCAACCCTGCCGAAGATGATGGGTTTGTCTCTCCTCCTCATTGCTGGAACCGTGAAGTAGGAACCTTGGCAAGGGAGGATATGGTTTACTGTATATGTAGTAGTCACATGTGTCTGTAGGCATAGGCCTAGACCATGCTCTATGGAAGATAATGTGCTTATGTATGCAACTTCAGAGTAGTTCAACGATAGCCCTTTATTCATAAAATAATGTATCTTTTCTTCAGGAATTACATCGTCCAGAGAAGGTACGTTTGACACACGCAACTACGTACTCCTCCAGCTTGTCCTTCCCGAGATCTACCCCCAGTGCAAGTGACGACTTTAGTGGTTTTCTGTGCAGCTTTACTACCAGAGGTTCGGACGTTGTAGGAGGCGGTGAAGCATCCTTCCGAGGTTGATTCGGCCTGTGAAAGAGAACGACCAAAGGTTCAGACGTGGTAGGAGGAGGCGGCGCATCCATCGGAGATTGACTCAGCCTGTGAAGGTGAACGACTAGAGGTTCGGACGTGGTAGGAGGTGGCGGAGCATCCTTCGGAGGTTGACTCATCCCATGAAGGCGAACGACCAGAGGTTCGGACGTGGTGGATGGTGTCGAATCTTCCTTCGACGATTGATTCGTCCTACAAAGGCGGACAACCAGAGGTTCGGGTGCCTTCTTGTATAGTTTTATGATGCAGGGTGAGGTTATGTCGGGAGCGCATGCCTTTATACGGATTCCCGAGGGCTCTTTTGGTGTGGTCCCAGCCTCTGCCTCATCATCGGCGTCATTGCTACCTTCATCTTGGTAGACCTATTTGTAAAGGATTGAATCAGAGTAATAGGCTTCAATTTCTTTAAATGGATCGACATCAGTAAACTCCGTATTGACCGTGCCATGCTCGTCGATGTACTTCAGGCACTGGTGTAGGGTCGACGACACGATCATATATTCATGTATCCATGGACGTCCGAGCAAGACGTTATAGGATATATCTACATCAATGACATAGCAAGCGGCCTCTATTTTTAAGTCCTCGATATAGAATTTCAGACTAATTTTGCCCAGAGGGTAGCTCCTTCCTGCGTTAAAGCAAGTGATGACAATATTGGTGGCTGCCAGGCGATGCATCAGAATGCCCAAGGTCTGAAGTAGACTCTGCGGGCTGATGCTGATTGACGAACCAAGATCGATGTGCATCCGATCCACCTTGATGGCAACAATGTGTAATACGGGGGACGATCATGCCGGTTATTCTTTAGCAACATATCCTATTGTAAAAATGTAATATTGGGTATTACCTCCATGATATTATTGCAGCATGGGCAAGCAGCCGGATCCTCAGCTGGCGGTTTGACCTGCGTCAGGTAGATGTCGGCATTCTGCAAAGCCTCACTCAGAGTGGCCCGAGTGTCTCTGGAGAGCCGCAGAAGCTCAAATAGTTACAGCTTCGCTGGAGTATTAGCCAGTTGGGCCAAGATGTCAAAGTTGTAGGTTTTTTCCAACCCTAGAGGTGCATCCTTGCACATCGGTTTGTCAAAATAAACTTCCTTTTGCTTAGACTTGTCCGCTAGTGGAGGCTGGGATGGACCCGAATCAGAGGAGGTCAGGGTCTATGTGATAGTCGGGAGTGCACCATCGTCAGGGTGTTGTACTCGTGCTGCTACGCCAAGCATGATCTCGTTGTTCCTGCTATAGCTTCCTCAGATGGGAGAAAAACCATATAGCAGGACTTGGACTTCTTGCCCTTGGACTTGGTGGCAGAAGGTGTTACTTGCTGCATTACATCTGGAGCAAGGTCTGGATGAATCCATATAACCTTCCTTCATGATGTGGTGAGAGGTATCAACCTGACTATTTGATCATGAGCTGGTAGGAGGTTAACAACCTCCGTTGTTGCTTTGGTAATAGGGATTACTCCATCATGTGCCTCAGTTGCCGAAAAGTTATCGAATTGGAGGGACACCATATTGGCGGCGACGATTTTATCGTCGAAGTCCAAGGTGAGGGCCTTGGTGTCAAGCAGGAACTGGATGTATTGATTGAGTGTGTAGCAATCTTGCACCGCATGGTGGATGTACCGATGAAAGTGGAAGTACTTTAGGTTATTTACGTCGACTACCTCATCAGGACGTTTGACATCGGGGAGTCGGAGCTTACCATCCTTCATCAACACGTCGAAGATGGGTATGACATCGTCATCTTCGAAGGAGTAAGTCTCCATGGGTTTTGGAACATCAGTTGGCTTTTATTAGGGCTTCTTAGTTAAGTAGGCTACCAGGGCCTGCTTTCCTTTTTTATTGTGGCTGCTGTTGCCGCTGTTGTTGTTGTTGGAACATTTTCCCCTATCAACGGTATAAGGGATCTGTATTCCCAAGAGCCGGACGTCCTAGACCTTTTTTTCAGCGTTGACAACGCTTATGATAAACGACGTCCAGTCTTTAAACTGACCGTCACCCATCAAGAGGCTGACTGCTGGAAGTAAATTTCTGCGGTACATGTCCATCAGTGTCAACTTGGGATTTCCTGGGAGAAACCTCAGCACTGCTTGTAAGAAATGATCGATATAATTTCGGGCGAGTTCCCTTTCCCCTTGGGTAACATCCATCTGGGAGGACATCGTCATATCACTTCCTCCATCATAGAATCATTTGAAAAAAAGACTCTTAAGGTCGTCAAACGACGAGATGCAGTTATCTTGTAGGCTGTAAAACCAGTCGAACGCTATCTCGGAATGCCCCCTTAAAGAGCTTGGTGAGGAGTGCGTTACTGCAAGGTAGGTGCCCTATTGCAGTCTCAAAATAACTCATGTATTGAAGGGTGAAAGTCTTCCCGTCGAATGGGTTCAAGTCAAGGGGCTTGTACTTGGAAGGGTACGGCACATCTCTCCACTCGTGGGGGGTATGGATGTCGTATCCCGAGCTTGTGAAGTGAGTCCCGGCTGCCCATGGAATATAAGCAAGCCCGGAGTTCCCGGACTTTCCTTACTACTTCTCTGGTTTTACCTTCGGCGGAAGGGGAAGGTGAGCCAGGCAGAGGGTGATTACCACCTATGGGCGGATCTGTTGCGTCAGAATCAGCGTTGGTCCCAGGGTCCAAGCTTGCTTGTCCAGAAGTCCTTGCTGGTTGGGAAGCCATGTTTGCTTTAATTTCTAGCATGGTCTGGGTCAGGGCTTGCATTGATGAACTCACCATCTGTATCATGGCCTTAAGAGCCTCGAGGCATTTTCGGTCACTAAGGCCTTTGTGATCGTCCCCCGTCATGTATACAGTCCTCATATGAGGAGAGATGAACGGGGCAGTGGACGTCGCACTTTTCGTCTAAGATTCTTGTTAGGATTAGTCATCAGGTAGCGTCGCCTCCTCCTAGGATTCAGAGAGAATACTACCCCCAGCGTAGGAGGCTACATTATCTTAACGAGGGTGGCAACCTCCAGGGATATTGGAGTCTGTTCCTTAGGAATCACCGCCTTCTCGGAACACCGGGTTGTTGTATAGGTCCGGAAGATTACTACCCCCAGCTTGTGTAACCCCCAGGGGTCCTGAGGAAGAACTACCCCCAGCGGATAATAGCTTTTTATTTGAGCGGGTACCTTGGAAAACACCTTCCACAGGTCCCGCTGCTGGTCCTTCTAGTAGTCACCTTCTCAATGCACTAGTTGAGAGTGACGGACTGGAGATGCTAGGCTTCCTTCCTCGCACGATGGAAGGGTCCTTCCGAGTAGAGTAACATGAGACGAATTATAGCTCCTCATGCTCTGGTGTTTGCACCTAATTTTTGGGTTGTTCTCGACTAGGTGCCTTTGGATGCAGTCGTTGGAATGCCGACTGCTTGTTTGTGGGTACTACTACTTTGTTGTAGCAGCAATTAATGATAATTTTGGTACAGTGATGTCCTGGGGAGGATACTCAATGTGCCATAGTTGTCTCCCTTATCTTGCGCTTATGATTGATCATGTTGCGCAAGTCAGGCGAGGACTGATTCAACTTTGTACCCTTTTTGTGAGCACGGGTAGACCGCGCACATAGGTGTGTGGGTGTTGCTTTTGCTCCCTGATCTAGGATTCATATAAGAACTTTTCCCAGATCGTCAGTGGAAGACTTTTGAGATGGACCCTGCCTATTTTCCACGGTGGGCTGGACGCACGGGGCGGTCTTATATAGCTTTCCATCAGGGGCCCGCATAAAGGTTAGTGGTGCCCGCTGACGGCCAGCCAAATGGAAAGTTGCTTGAGCTTGACGAGCTCGCACTTTCCCAAAATTCTTCGACTTAGCACGTGCAGACGCATAGTATGAAGAGTCCAAGTTTTAATTTTCCTCAAAGTGGCGCATGGAAGCACGGCCAGATGAGATTCTGTCAAAGACAGAGCTTCTGGGGTGTCAAAGACGCATGCGACTGAGCTGGAAGCCGCGTACTGCTTTCTTCTCTACATCATTCATTGTGGCCGCATGGGCTGTGCATCAACCCCGAAACTCTTGACATCATATTATTTTTCTCTGTCAGAGTTCAGGTGATGAGCATTCTCATTTTTAGGCAAGGAGGCCACATGAGCGGGGATAGCCTGAGTGGACATATGCTGTGTGTCTTCAGTATCAGAGAGAGAGAGAGAGAGAGAGAGAGAGAGAGAGAGAGAGACAAGGAGCGCATGCTCTATAGTTGGGTTAGGCACAGTAGCCTTTGCTACTCACGTCCTGCGGGTCTTCTTGGTCTTTGCTAGACTTAACGAAAGACTAGCCCTTCCCTCCGAGTGCATCTCCTCGAAAGCCTGCTGGTCAAAGCAGACCACCAATATTTTTTGAGTTGATTCGAGCTTGGCTGCATTGGATAGCGTCACAACTTTCTCATCAGAGGAGAAAGAGGTCCCTAACAGAGTCGACATCTTGTTCTCCTTTAAACGTGTTCTTATAAATTTTGTATTTAAGGGACGAAAAAGAGTACAAAGAATCCTAAACATAATTATCTAAGTATAATATTTTGATCTGGGGTGTAACGATGGAGGTTGAGAAGTACAGCGACCCTTTTGCTCCATTGACGATCTGATGCAGGGTGAAGAAGCTTTTGTTCTCTCTTTGCTCGTCTCTGTATGTTCTTTTTCTGTGTTGGCGACCCCTCTGTGTCCGTCCCCTCTGTTTGGTCAAGCCAACCGGGTATATATAATCATCCTTGGACGCGCATATGTTGGGCCGCATGGATACTAGAGGGTGCCACGTGTGCCTCCTTAACAGGTTAAGGCTGTAAACGTTAGCGGTCCAGACTGTCACCTGGACGCTTGTTAAGATTTTTGTTGCTAAGGATCTAGGCGGTTCTCGTCCTTATGGGCATGACTTGGTCATCTTGACACATGGTTCGCACTTGGTTGGAGAGAATCACTCCTATTGTAACAACAAGATTTGGTCTTCATAGAGTTTGAAACACATGTGGCGAAAGACGCATAGGATACATAGAGTCTGTGACGCATGGGGACATATACACATGGAACGCATAGAGTCTGGAACACATGGGGCCAGAGACGCATGGAACGTATGGAGTCTGGAATGCATGGAATCCTTGTTGTGCTATACACGTGGCGCTACACACCTATCGAGAATAAAGTTCTGTGCTGACATAAAACTTCTGTCATTTAGTGTATTTACGTCTTTTGTGGCATTCATAAAATCCTCTTTGTCAGGATTCTATGTCAGAGACAATCCTGTTGCTAGGATGCCATATCAGGTCCATCTGCGGCCAAAGCTGCTTCGGCTAATTGTGATGCATGTATGTCGCCTTATTGGGCCGCAGGGTGATTCTGTGGTCCAATCTCTTCTAAGCTTTACTTTGGGGCACATGGTTGTTGGACGCATGGATGCATATTTTTTATGCTTCTACAAGAACCTGTCCCTTTCCAGGTGTAGACGATCATGACTATTTCTAGGAGCACGGATCAAAACTTGCTACTCCATTCTCTTTCTAGGAGGTCTTCCCTTCAAGCCTCTCTGATTATTAGATGATGTACTTATTATATTATCTTTCATATTCTAGTTTGGTAGTGGATTTGTCTCCACCTAACCATTGGTCTTCTCGACTATTTTATACTTGGTTCATTGCCATATTATGTTATTTATTTCTATTGGTTTTATGGATGAGATTAGTATTGCTAGTGACTTATGATATTATATACCACTTGTGAATTATTATTCATAATATAGCGTACGTATGTGTTATGGTTTCCATATATTGGAGTTGTCATATACATACGACTGACATGCTTACGTATTTCTAGTCCTACGTATTTTGGGACTGGGCGTGACATATTTTTGTAGTGGCCCATGCAGGTCGAGAATATATTATCTCAGTTACGTTACTGTACCGAGCAAGCCCGCAAAAATGACTATAGTATAGGATCTTATCCACTTATTTAATCACCTCCCTTGATTTTGTTTCAAATTCTCATTTGACTGCTTGAATTGCATCTTGCTTGATCCTTTCATACCATAAATCTTATCTTTTCTTTCGTGCTTGATAGAGGTTAGGAATGTGACTTTTACTAGATATATGTGCTTTATTGGTCAATTACACCATTAGTTGAGTTCATGTAAGTTGGGTAGTGTAGATGAGTTTAAGGGATAAAAAGAATAGTATATAAATGATAAGAAAGAAAAGTGCTAGGATGGCTCACCATAAAGAACTGCTAGTTGGCAATAAAGTGTTAATGACTATAGTGAATTGTTACGAATATGGTTTAGTTTTAATTTTGAGGACGAAATTTTTGTAAGTTGGATAGAATATAAATTCCCTAATTTTTAATTTTTATTAAATTATTAGATTTCTTTTGGCTATTTTGTTGGTTAATTAGAAAACAACTTATTTGATTTAATTACTTTTATAAATACTTATTTAGAATCATCTTCAGGCTATTTTAGAATTTCATGGATTTTCTAGAATTTTTGGGTAATTAAACCTAGGAAACGTAATTTTTTTAGGGCTTCCATGATTTAATTTGAGACTATACTTGCATTTTATTCCTATCAAACATTTATTTTAGGGTTAAAATGATTAAATATATTTTATGTAATTTATTTAAAAATTTCTGAAATTTATTTGGATTTATTTGATTTTAAAATAGGCTAATAACTAATTTTTTAGGACTTTTAAAATTTACTGTATAAGCCTATGACCATAAAATGGTTCAAAGTATTTTTTTAGGATTTATAATATTATTTTACATATTCTAGATTTTTTTTGACTTTTTTTATATTTTTACGTATTTATTTAGGTTAAAAACTGATTAATAAATAATTTCTGGAACTAAAAATTATATTACACAATCAGCAGCTTAGTCAGCGTACAGTCAGCGCCGGCGAGCTCTAGCAGTCAGCCTTTGCCTATAAATAGGGCATTAAAATCCTATATTATTATTATGCCGAATTAATATTAGGGGAGAGAGAGAGAGAGAGAGAGAGAGAGAGAGAGAGGCTTAAGGGAGATTGCTTTCTAGAATTTTTCAACTTCGCGTAGCCATATCTCCTAGCTCCGGACTCCAAACGCGTCCCCATTTTTTGTGTTCTAACTATCTTGAGGTATAGTTTCGGAATACCTAATTTATTTTCATATATTCTAAACAAATTTTTTTGGAAAATTCGTGGCTTGTCGGTTGTCCGAAATCTGATACGTTTCAATTTTTTCGAGATTTCGGGAGATCCCGAACTCAGAATCGTAATCCATTTGAAGTTTTGGAAAGATGATATGACAAAATATAACATATATTTTTATCAAAACTAAATATACTAGTTTATTAATCTAAAATTTTTGTGCAACCTAGAAGTAACTAAAAAACCACCAAAAACTGTCATCTGTGCGCCATATGGGCGATAATTCCTTACCGGTTCGAGATTGGTGAAACTGTTGATTCCAAAATTATGTAGCGCTAAAATCAAAATAATTTCACACACATATCTTGGTTTTGTGTCGGTTGACATTTTGGTCAACAAAATGCCTAATATAATTAAATTAAATTAGTATTTTAGATTATTTTATTTAAAATTAAAATAGATTAGACCAGAAAATCTATCCAACCACTTTTGTAGATCTAACTTGTTTAATTTAAGTGACAGATAGATCAGACGACATCTTGAGTTGCGACTTTCTCCTTTTTCAGAGCAGGCAAGATACTTCCCCAACTTTATACAGTATTTTTCATGCTTTCCTTTTAGTTATTATTTTTTTTGTCGTATATAGTTTTTTGATGCTCTTTGTCATATTTGATTTGTCACATGATGCTCTAGTCTTATTTTCTTGTTTTACATGCACGTATATTATTTGCCTTTCATATATGCTGCTCGTCTCTACTTTCTCATCACGTATATGATATATGCTCCACCTTGTGCGAACGACATAACATGATCTTGGCCCCATATTAAACATGACTTGACATTAGTCCATGACCTTGCCTTGACCTATTTGACTTGATTCCTTAGTTCCCTAGGCGAGGATATCGTTATTAGGTGTTGGCTATTGTGATTAAATTTTGACTCATTAGCACCTCACCGGACTGCGATAGATATTTGTTCACTTGACCCCTCGGTCGTTAGTGTCTCACCGGGCTACGATATAGACCAGTGATATAACTGTTAGTGCCTCACCGGACTGCGGTTCCTATTATCCGATTTACCTATAGCCACGATTGATACCGTTGTTCTCATGGTATGCCACCCTCTTAGACGTCGTATTGTCATAGTTTTATCATTTCTTGTGGTTATTTTCTTCTCTCTTGCATGTTTATTTACTGTACTTTTGGCATATTTATATATATCTTGTTACGTCCCACTGAGTACCTGGTCCCTTTCCAGGTATAGACGATCATGACTATTTTTAGGAGCATGGATCAGGACTTGCTACTCCATTCTCTTTCGAGAAGGTCTTTCCTTCGAGCCTCTCTGATCATTATATGATGTACTTATTATATTTTCTTTCATATTCTAGTTTGATAGTAGATTTGTCTTCACCCAACCATTGGTCTTCTCGACTATTTCATACTTAGTTCATTGCCATATTTGGTTATTTATTTCTATTGGTTTTATGGATGAGATTAGTATTGCTAGTGACTTATGACATTATATACCACTTATGAATTATTATTCCTAATACAACGTACGTATGTGTTATGGTTTCCATATATTGGAGTTGCCATATATATACGGCTGACATGCCTGTGTATTCCTAGTCCTACATATTTTGGGACTAGGATGTGACAAAAGTACTCTGGCAATCTAGCGTGTAGCGCCCCGCTCTGCGTCGATGCTATGTACAAGTGAGATCGCCTTGCTTGCTCGAACGGAAGTCTTCTCGGAGAGTTCCCTACCGATTAATCAATGTGAGTGGGCAGAACTGCATTCTCTGATTCTTGCACGACTTAATAATGAATCTGAGTTTTTGAATGCTTGTTGCTAAGAAGATTGTTTCATAAGAAGAATGATAGAACCTGCCTCTACCTAAAAGAGTTAGAGCCATTGCCATGCTAAGAATAAGAAATGTTGCATGCTAGAAACACTGACACCGCTATCGAATCTTGCCTTATAAATGAAGAATAGAACTACATGTTTAACTTGATATGATAAATAGACCCATGCCATGCTAGTCTCAACTGAAAGATCGTTCATATGTTTGCTTGTCATCGTATTTATATGGCTTGTCTTGAATGCTTAAGCTTAAAGGAATGAATGCTTGTTTCGATGCAAGAGTAAATGCTTGTCTTGTGTGTGCATAGACTAGTAGCCCGCCCTGATGTTCCGGTCCTTCGGGATCCAGGGGGTGCGGCTATTAGGAATATGACTTGTCATGTTGTGTTGCTATTGTGAAAGAGATGTGCTAGTGAAATGTGGGTGCTTGCGGTGGATGGAGGACAAAAGAAATATGGGAGACTAATATCGCACCCTGGGCTCGGGGTGAGGGTATTGGAACGGAGGATAGAGATTCGATGGGGTAAGACTAATAGTGCGCCCTGATGTTCCGGTCCTTCGGGATCTTGGGGGGCGTGGCTATTAGACGGGGGCAGTGCTTCTGTTGAGAAGAGTTGAGTCTGCACTAGAGAAGTTCATGGAGATAGATGCATTCAGGTAGTTAGGGAGCATGCTAGGCTAGCCTTCTTACATACCTAACTGTTTGATGCAGAGACGGATAGGAAACTAGAGAACGGTAAACATATATGTTTATGCAAATTGTTGCTAACTTGTATGTCTGTTGCAGGGATAACCGTTCGGCTATGGGGTAAGAAATATGAGTTTATGAATAAGCATGCATGTTCATTTTATCGGCATCGTAGAGATACCTGTTAGTGCTTCATACATTGCATCGGTCGGACAATGACTAATAGTGCAGAGCTGAACCTTGGTTACGGCTGCTATAATGGCAGTAATGTGTAGCCAAGAGTCACAACTGCTAATAGGATCAGAATGTGAGTCATTGGTTAGCTGGATTACCGCTACCGATCCTGAGTTACTCGGGGACCGACCTCTGATTGATAGTTAACTTGTGTGCTTGATTGATTGATGGTTCCTAAATGCTGCCTGTCCCTAGAATCCTTGCAGATAGTGCACCAAACATGCTGCGCACACCTGGATAGAATCCTCGTGCTTGAATTGGTTGCCTCGATTGATTGGTTGTTTGAATTCTATTTTTAAAGGATATTTCCAAATGCACAGAAATATGACTCCGCTAGCAAACTGCATAAAATGAATCTAAGTAAAACTAGCAAGATCACTAGTAATGCAATATTTTGCCACATGATTACTTAGTGTGGGTTTCAGGGGGTGTAGCTTCTGTTCAGTTGTTTTATCTCACCAGTACTTGTATAAAGTGCTGACCCGCCAACAGTTTGCTTGTTCTCAGGTGCTTGTTCGTCTGAGGAAGCGATAGCCATGCCTCATCCCAAGGAGCCAGAAATCTGGAGTCGATGCCTTGAGCCGCATCGAGTTTGTGCCTGCTTTGAGCTGCTTTTGTATAGAGGGACATAATGTATGGAACGATGTTATTGTAATCGAGAGGAGTGCTTGAGCGAATTGTAATCTCGGCCATGTGCCGCTTGTAACACTTTCGATTATCAATAAAAGAGCCTGTTTTCATATGCCATTGAGTTCTTTACTTTTCTGCAATATGTGTGCCGCTGCTTCAGTATTGGATAGCTTACTTGCCCTTGTATCAAAGCTTTGGCCTTGTGCAAGCGCACTTTAGGCTTGCACGGCATCACGTCCCGATGAGAACGATTGTCCTGCGGGAGAGCTGTAACGTGGTGATTCACGTTCAGCGGGGACTATTGAGCTCGCGGGAGATTGGGGCGTGACATAGCGCACTTTTGAAGAAGTTGGTCATAGGGCACACTTTTGATGAAGTCGGCCTTGATGGCACAATTTTGATGAAGTTGGCCTTAATGGCGCACTTTTGATGAAATTGGCCACACGAGCGCACTTTTGAAGAAATGGCTATGATGGCGCATTTTTGAAGTAGTTGGCTATACGGACGTATTTTTGAAGTAGTAATCATATCGGCGCACTCTAGTAAAGTTAACCATATTTGGCACACTTTGAAGATAACTGGCCACTAAATGACAACCTGGGTCTGCGTGCCGCAGCTCATATGTAATAATGACTTCTGACTTCTTCGACTATTGTTTTAGCCTGTCAAATTCATCGTATTTAATATTTTAGGGGAAAGCAGACATGCAAATTGTACGCATGTCTACAATAGGTTGGATGAAAGCGTCTAAAGTGTGCCACTATTCTGTTCTTTGAAAAAGTGCGCCATCCTCTGAAACAAGTAGAAAGTGTGCCATTGTGTAAAACAGAGAAAGTGCACCATTCTTCTTCTGTCTAGTCTATTTGTAGAAAACTGTGCCCTCTTCAAGAGGCACACTTTTTATACTTTTACATCTAGGACTGTCAAAGTTTTGACAATCCACGTTATTGTTATTCAATACATTATAATATATTTTTATTAGGACTGTAAAAAATTTGACAGTCCTTGAATTATACAGGACTGTACATTTTTTTTACAGTCCTAAATTTCTATATGGGCAACCAACGACTGTGCCAACTTCGAATGATCTTTTAGGCATACAATGATCTATTTTAATGGTCTCGAAAGTTTAAAAATTCATCCAACGTTAATCTAAAATCTATTTTATATTACAATACAATGATCTTTTAGGCATTTAGAAGGATTGGAAAGAAGATTTATCAAAATAAAATCAAAATTACAAACCTAAAATTATAGATGGATAATATATAGGAACAAGATTGGTAAGATGATTTGTGAAAGATTGGGAAGAAGATTAGGGTTTTGGAGGAGATGGAGGAGGTGGAGAAGAAGAAGTTTAGGATTTTGAAGAGAGAGAGAGAGAGAGAGAGAGAGAGAGAGTTAGAATTTTTTTTGAGATGTCCGGCGATACGCATGAGACTTCACGCACGCTGTGTTGCATAACATTTGGGCCCAGTGTCCCCGTACCTCCCCTGCAGTTTGATCCCGAGACCTCCGTCCAGCCAGGAAAGTTATACCTCTTCTCACTGACCACAAGAGCCATTCGAGTTCGGTTTTGGAAGAGTTTGGAGGGGTTCAGAGGTGTTTGGGTGATGTTGGCAGCCCCAAGTAATAAAATGACTTCCCCGATTAAAAGTTTCTCTAAACTGGGCTAGTCCCAATCCTGGGTTAGGCTCGAGTAAAATCTGTTGTGCCCCGATAAAAAAATATTTATTTATTTATATAGAAATCTAACAATAATAAAATATATTAAAAATGGTATATTTTAAGAAAAAATACAAGATAACTAGATATCCATACACATTTTCAGATGTCTACGTAGTTTTCTTGTACCACAGTTATGGTCCCATTTGAGTAGTTTCCTACAATGCAAGCATTCAACAAGAAATCTATTAGAGTCTCTTCTTTGTATATAATGTTCATTATAAACTATGCTAAAATGATGCCAAATATTTTATTCAAACTCTTCTTCCAGAGCGGTTTGAGGTTGCTAATCTTGCGGTTGCTGTGGTGGTTGAACATTTTTCATGATATTAAATAGCCTCTTCACACTATATTGCTACAAAATTTTGTAAGAGGAAACAAATTTGTTGTGATTAATTTTCATAAATTATGACCTATTTATAGAATTCTTTGGATGCAAAATGACCCCCAATATCCCTAAAATATATTTTTTATAAGGATATTTTGGTCATTTTTAGCAAAATGACCAAAATACTCCTAAAACGGTAAAAAATAGCCACCAAGATGAGAGTATTTTGGTCAAACTATCCTCCTCCCCTCACGGATATATTGAAAAAAATTTGGGTCAGACCGGATCTAGATCGGGTCAGTGACCGGACCGGTCCGGGCCGGTCTGACAGGATTTTCTGGGTTTACCCAGACCGCACCCAGCCCAGACCCGCTAAAGTGTTGGCCCGAGCCGGACAGGTCCGTTGACCGGGCCCAGGTCGGCCCAGACCGACGTTGACCTGGCCGAATTCTGGGCTGCCTGACCCATTTATACACCATGAACTCTCTCTTTCATATATGACACAACATTTCCAACAAAAGATTTAGCAAAGTATTGCTCCTATATAGCTCATAATCACCTATATTTCAGGCATAATATGTTTCATCTTAAACTATACTTACCATATAATATAAAAAAAACTTTGAGACTTCACCGTCAATTTTTTTAATGTCCTTTGTCATGCCCCAATACCGGAATACGGAGACGGACATGGCCAGTTTTCCCGTACAAGGTGCTATACATCGTACGACGATCACGGCTATAAAAGATAAGGGGGTGCATTGTAAACACCCTGATTTTTAGAATTTAATTTAAAATTTTATTAATTATTATTGTAGAAATTTTCATTATTTTTAGTTAAATATAATAAATATTCATTCATGGATTTATATTTTTTTGAATTAAATTAATTATTAAATTATGCAGAAAATATATTTTTGGGTATAAAATTAATAATAGAGTATTGTGTAATTTTTTGAAATTTATTGGGGTCCAAATTATTTTTAATGACCATATATATATATATATATATAAAACCAACCCAAACCGAATCAAACCAACCCAACCCAACTAAACAAACCCAGATCCTAACCCGTACCCACCAACCCACTAACCCCTAACCCGAACCCTTCATCTACAGTACCAACCCTAAAACCCCCGCAACTTCCCCGCACCCCCTCCATTCCTCTTCCAAAACGGCCCTGACCCCCTCACTTCCGCTCCCTGTAACTCCCCATGTACACCCCTATATATAGATTATCCTAGCCGACCACCACCATCATATTCTCTACCACCCCAACCAACCACCGCCACCGACGACCGCCGGACCGCCGTCGCACGCCGCCGCAAAGTAGCCGCTCCGACATCCTGAGCATAGCACACAACGAGGTACCCATCTTCTAGCTCCTGTATCTCCCTGTACAGTAGACTAAATATCGATATGTCAAATCCTATACGAAGACCACATGACCCTCTTGAACCCTGTGTAATTAGTTCGGTGTATCATGTCATGTGTCGGTCGTAATTCGCGATGCAAAATAGGAAAAAATTGACCAATTTTGTAGTCCAGAAACTGTCACAACCACCCATGTTCATATCTGTTTTTCTTACAACCTAGTTAATATTTTTAAATTCTACTTGAACAGTAATTTAGACAACACAAACAAGTTTTAATATCTTTAATTAGTTTATTTTAATTCGTTGTATGCTGTGATTTATTCGCTGTTGAATTTGACCAAAAATTTGGTTTTCTAAATCCGAATTTTCTCGAAACGGGGTGCATCCCGCTAAATGAGGTGACTTTATCATGTGAAAATTTTACCGAAAGGTGCGTATCGTCAACGCAGACGTGTAAAATTTCGTGGAAGTTGATTTGGATGTGCGTGCACACCAAAATCAATACGTATCCGTCGAGAAGCCCCGTATCGGCCTGTTCTGACACTCATTATGATTTTGTGTGTGCTTGTCGTTTCACAACGAAACTTACGCCATCGGATTTGAAGCGTTACACTGGTCCTGTGACCCAAGTTTGGTTCGATTCTGAGAACGTTGACGAAACTCCCTTTTCGTGGGCCCGGTTCTACTTGACGGACGATTTCGTGACCGGCTCATCGGAATCCAGTTCTGGATGTTCCGTTGGGTTTGTATCATCATTATGAACTCGTAGACACTAAGTTTAAGGAATTTGGAGAACTTTATCTCTGACATATTTTTTGGTGCGAAGTGGGCCACATGTGGACCCCGCTTTGACCAGAAACTGTCAATTCTGTCCCCTGTGTCCAAATTGGACTTATGGGCAGTCAATCCTAGCTATTTCAAGTTTTCTGAGAGCAATGGTGATGTTTGTGTCAGCAGCCGGAGGCGTACCTGGAGATTCTACTTATATCAGAGCAATTGACGGAGCTTAGAACCCAAGCAAGTGTACCTTGCCAACTTATAGTAAATCCTGTGATATTAATTGCTTGTGTTCTTTCTTTTTACTTCTGTGATTTACTTGTTCACCCTAGGACCATGAGACTTTACTTAGCGTCCGAACGAGATTCGAATGTCAATGCTATACGCGGAGTCGTGTAACGTCACTTAGAGAGTTGATACCACGATCCCATTTTTACGTGCTTGTACTACTAGCACGACAGACCATAGGACACCTGATACTGATTACATGAGACAGAGTTTGTCTTGATGTATTTCTTGGTACCAGAATTCTGTGTAGGACTATAGGCTTCATGACGTTTACAGACTTACTTATATACTTGTACTTATGACTCGTGGTGATAGATAGAGGTCTTGGCCCTGCGTGTTACTATGAGATATGTGAGGTTACATGGGAGGGGAGAGTCTCACCATACTACAGGTTGATTATGTTTACATATATATACTATATTACTGGTGGTGTCTTAGACTCTGTCATTGGCACATTTACTGGCCCTTCGAGATATTACATGCTGCTATAGGCTCCCCGACACAGAGCCTATAGTAGTTTCAGCCTGAGTATGAGTAATGCTCTCATTTGCATTTCACATAGCTGGTTACATAGCTTGCTATGAGGATCTATTTTTATTTAATATATTTTATTTGGTTTGAGTATTTATTGTACCTTGCTATGTCCCCTGAGGACCTGGATCAGAATTATGTCCCCAGGTAAAGTAGCAGAGGATTGCCCCGAGATATACGGGACATGAGCTGATGTTGGAGCAGTACTAGCACCAAAATACGAGGTTGTGCCAGAGAATTTCTCTTGAGTATTCTGTTACATACTCAGTTATTTATGCTTCCAGTTATTTCATATCTTGACTCATGGACTAATGTATTGACTTATTTTATCGGGTTATTCCCTGAGACACTACAAATATTGACTTAATGATGGACTATTTTCTTTATCTATTATCTTGATTAGTCTATCATATTTAGTTATGTTTCTTTCTGTGGATGAGATTAGAATTATTCTGTGATAGATGGTCTAGACTGTATTTTTATTACAGCTTAAGTGCACTCTAATGGGTCCATTAAATTGGGTTTGCCCATTGGAGTTATATTGCTGGCCATTGCCACGTGGCTAGTCCCTCGGTATTTTGGGACTGGGGCGTGACATGCATGCTACAATCAAGTCTCCTATGGTCAAGAACTTCGATGTCTCAATCATTCAAATAAGAAATAATAAGCATAGAGCATATATGATAAAGCAATAAGGCGTCCCAAACGCTTTTCCAAAATATTCTAGAAACCAGCTATACAAAATAAGAACCTGGAAGAGTAACAAAAATACATAATAGTTATCAGCTGCAGTCTGATTTAATATAATTATGTAAGAAAAACTAATATCCAGACGAGCCGGCTAACAGGTGTCGGTGGCTAAATGCCAAAAAGAAGTAACTTGGGAAAAGTGTTGAAGTGACAGTCAAATAAATAAAATGTCTGTGATGTGACATAGAGTAAATGATGAAAAGCCATAAAGTGTGTCAGGAAGAAAAGATAAAACCAAAGAAATAAGTGTCAACGGTTCAGAGTCATGCGTCAAAGAAATAGGGGCCACATGTTCTCTTGGCCGCATGGGTGTCAGTGCCGTATGGGGTTCTTTGCCGCATGAAGTTCTCTAGGACTTAGCAAAAATTTTATTCGTTCAGTGAGTGAAAGCAGATGGTTTTCAAGGTCACTGTGCAAATCAGCAGTCATGCGTCCAACAAGATGGTTGCATGTTGTCAGTATGAGGCAAGAGTTTAGGCCTCATAACCCTCTCGGGCCGCATGGTACTCTCAGCCGCATATTCTTACTGGCCGCATAGGAACTTTGTCTTCTCCAACAGCAGGTTCGGCCATAGCCAAAAAGCTCAAAAATTTAAAATCTTGTTTTGTCCATAAAATCCTCATTAAGTCCAAATTGGGTGAACCAGAATCCAAAATTCTCTAATTGAAAGCTCTATCATGTAGCAAAAATAGGTTTTCAAAGACACAAGTTTAATAGATCAAAACTAAGAAAAACTCATAAAACTTATAAAATCCTAAGCTAGAATTATAGATCTACACTAAATCCATCCATAAAAATAAAAAACTCCAAGAACTAAAAGTGCTTAAAAATACATAACAAACAAAATAGAACAATAATATGGAGGGTTTCTCCATTTCTCATGCAAGATGTACTTGCCTATGGAAATGGAGAGAAAAAACTAAGAAGAGGAAGAAATGGAGAAGTGAAGAGAGAGAGAGAGAGAGAGAAAGAGAAAGAGAGAGAGAGAGAGAGAGAGAGAGAGAGAAAGAGAGAGAACATGTTGGTTTATATATGCTAGGGTTTGAGGGTTGAACCAAAGGTTCTCATGAGTTGAACCAACCGACAAAATAAACCATAAACCAGGTTAAACCAAAGAATGGGTCTAGTCTCCATGCACATGCAGCCATGCTAAAATAAAAAATAAGTTCCAAATACGTATATCGGAAACAAGGAGTAACATCTCTATCTACCTTAGAAAAATTATGTCCTCGAAATTCGAATCCAACCAATAGCTAGAGAAGTCAGGACAAGCACGATATATAAATCTACTAGAAACTACACATGCAAGCAATATCATCACAACATTTAGGTGATCACCAGATCACGGTAACTCGATACGAAGGAATAAGGTAGAATATACCTTCTGAATAGAATATGTACGGGTACCGAGATCGAATAACGTCATCGTGCTCCCACGCCGATTCTCCAAGAGTGTGATATCCCCATGCAATTCGGACAAGAAAAATAGTTTGATTCTTGAGCACCTTCTCCCTTCGATCCAATATGGATACGGGTTGCTCCTTGTAAGATAAGTCGGTATCAACGACTAATTCAGAGTGATCGAGGATATGACTCAGATTCGGAATATACCTTTGCAACTGAGACACATGAAATACATCATGTACCTCATGTAACAAAGGCGGAAGGGCAAGACGATAAGCAACATCACCTACCCACTCGAGAATATCGAATGGAACTACGTATCACGGACTAAGCTTCTCATAAACCCAGAATCCAATGACTCCACGGGTAGGCAAAATCCACAAAAATACGTGGTCGTCGATACTAACTCTAAAGGTCTACGATGCTGATCTGCCCAATGACGATGCCCATCTTGTGCAACCCAAAGTCGCTCTCTAATCTGCTTGACAACCTCTACTGTCTACGTGATCATTTCAGGGCCTAACATCTTTTGCTCACCAATGTCGTCCCAAGCCAATGATGACCTACACTTCCTGCCGTATAGTGCTTCGAATGGTGCCATATGGATACTGGCTTGATAACTGTTATTATACGAGAATTTTACCAAGTGAATCTGATTCTCCCAAGATCCACCAAGATATAAGGTACAGGCTCGTAGCATATCTTCCAGGGTCTGGATGGTTCTCTCTAATTGTCCGTCTGTCTCGGGGTGGTAAGCTGTGTTGAATCTTAACTTGGTGCCCAAGCTCTGATGCAAACTTTTCCAAAAATGAGAAATGAATCTTGTATCTTGATCTGACACGATACTTACTGGGATACTCTGTTGTCTTGCTATCTGTCACATATATATTCCAGCCAATTGTTCTGTAGACTATCCTACTCAAAAAGGAAGAAAGTGAGCTACTTTTATGAGACGATCTACTATCACCCAAACTGTATTTCGACCAGTTGGTGATCTAGGCAAACCAGTCACAAAGTCTATCGTGATGCGTTCCCATTTCCACTCTGGAATAGGAAGCGGTTACAATAATCATGCCTGTCTCTGTTGTTCTGCCTTCACTTACTGACATATCAGATATCGCGATACGAAGAGTGCTATTTCCCTCTTTATTCCGTTCCACCAAAAGTGTTGTTTGATATCTTGGTACATCTTCGTGCCTCTCGTATGAATAAAATATTGGAAATTGTGTGCTTCAGTCATAACTTATTGCTGAATATCCCTGTTTGGTATGCATAGACGATTTTTAAACCTTAACGTTCCATCCCCATGTATTTTTAGTTCCTTCTGAAGACCTGACTCAGATTCTTCTCGTAGCTTTTGAATCTTCGAGTCCTCTGCCTGAGCTAGTTTGATTCTATCTACCAAAGTTGACTGAATCTGTAGGCTAGCCTGAACTCCTGTACTCTGTGGAAGTACTATCTCGATACCATCTCTCGTAAGTCTTCTAGAATATGCCTCTGGGTAGTCAACATAAATTCTCTACCTCTTCTACTAAGTGCATCAGCTACTATATTAGCCTTGCCTAGATGGTACTGAAGTTCTACGTCATAGTCTTTCAACAACTTTAACCACCTTCTCTACCTCATGTTCAGGTCCTTCTGCGTGAACACATACTTCAAACTCTTATGATCTGTGAATATTTCTACTCGATCACCATATAAGTAGTGTCTCCATAGCTTAAGTGCAAACACTACTGCTGCTAACTCCAAATTGTGAGTTAGATAGTTCTTCTCGTGATCTCTAAGCTGTCGAGAAGCATACGCTATCACTCTTCCTTGTTGCATCAAAATACATCCAAGTCCTTTGCCTGATACATCACAGTACACTGTGAAACCTCCGGAGCCTGCTGGAAGAGTAAGGATTGGTACATAGATTAACTTCTTCTTCAACCCTTCAAAGGCTATCTGACATTCCGCTGACCACACAAATTTAAATTTCTTATGCGTCAATCGAGTCAATGGTGCCGAGATCTTAGCAAAATCTGATACAAATCTTCTGTAGTATCCTGCCAAGCCCAGAAAACTACGCACTTCTGCTACTGTCTTTGGAACTGGCTAGTTTTCTACTGCTTCTACCTTCTTGGGATTAACTGACACTCCTGATCCAGAAATAATGTGTCCAAGAAAGGATATGCGATCCAGCCAAAACTTACACTTACTAAAATTTCCATATAACTGGTGCTCCCTCAAAGTTTGTAGAACTATCCTGAGATGTTCTTCATGCTCCTCCTCATTATGAGAATATACCAGGATATCATCGATGAATACTACCATGGATACTACCACAAATTAGTCTAATAAAGGCATAAAAATATGGTTCATTAAGTCCATGAATATTGCTGGAGCAGTAGTCAGTCCGAATGGCATAACTAAGAATTCATAATGCCCATATCGTGATCTAAATGCTGTCTTTGGTATATCCTGCTCCCGGACTCATATCTGATGATATCCTGATCATAAATCTATCTTGGAGAAGACTATTTCTCCACTTAATTGGTCAAACAAATCATCAATCCTTGGTAATGGGTACCTGTTCTTCACCGTCACTATATTTAACCGCTTGTAATCCATATACAACCGTGTCAATCTATCCTTCTTCTTCACCAATACCGCTGGGGCTCCCCAAGGTGATGCACTGGTTCGAATAAACTTCTTCACCTTTAGTTCTTCCACGTGTCGATATAACTAATCATGTTCTGATAGCGACATAGGGTACACCTTTTGGGATATTGGTTCTTCTCATGGCATCAACTCTATACAGAACTCTACTGCTCTAACTGGGGGTAATCCGGAAAGATTGTTGGGAAAGACATCCATGAACTCTTTAACTATCTTGGGCAGCGGGTTTGCTTCCCTTGCTACTGTTGTGACTCCTCCCTTATGCTGGTCTCTTGCTATTCTGCTAGGGACAAACTCTTCTAGACCAGGAATTCTAAACAACACTCTACCCTCATGACAGTCTATCATTGCATGACTGTCTCTCAACCAGTCCATGCCTAAGATAACGTTAAAGTTATCCATAGGGAACTCGATCAACTTTGTAGGTAATAAATATCCATATACTACAACTGGACATGCTAGGCACACCGTACTAACTTCTACGATCCCATTGCCAGTGAGTATATTCAGCCTCGCTGGCAATGCCTCAAACTTTAATCCAATACGTGTCACATATTTTGTAGATATAAATGAGTGCGAAGCTCCAGAATAAAATAAAGTTATGTCATGAAAGGTTGTAACAAGAATGTTACCTGCCACTACGTCGCCTAATGCTATTGCTTTCTCCAAAGACAAGATGAGTGTCTGTCCTTGGCCTTGTTAAGCTCCTTACTGCTGTCTTCCTTGCTGCCGGGATTATTGTCCTTGCTGATTCTGTTGTTGTTGCTGTCTATAAAGCTGGGCTTGTGTCGGCAACAGATGCTGAGCTAAAGGCCGCACTGCTACTACTGGTCCTCTTTGCTGCCCTGCCCCTAGAGCTAGCAATGCAGAAAACTGTTGTATTGGCCCTCATGACCTCTACATCAATGGGCATATGACAATCTTATGATTAGGGCTCCCACATCTCAAATATAGTCTGTTAGCTGCCTGGCAAACATACCGGGAATGACCTCCTTTGCTACAGTAGGTACAACCTGTCGGCCTCCACGTCGTTGTTGTTGTTGTTGTTGCTGCCTCGGCTGCTGTTGCCAAGTTGGTCTTGTCACTGTTGGAACTGCCGCCCTCCGTGGCGCTGAATCATGTATACGAACGCCAGGTGATGGTGTTAACGTTCTGGGTACTGGTCCTCCCTCATTGCTCTGTCCCTAGGGCCTCTTTCGATCCATTCTTCTGGATGCCATCCTCTGGGAAGTAAGCTCACCCTCTTGGCTGCTATCAATACCGCCTCGAAGGTCTGTTAGTCGTGCAACTCTACCATGTACAAGATCTCCAAGTGAAAGTCCCTGTTGGAACCTCATTGCTCTCTCCAAATCCGTTGCCACCATGGTCAGAGCAAATATGCTAAGTCGACAAAACTCTGCTGCATAGCCGCCTACTGTCCTTCCAGGTTGCTTAAGGTTAATGAACCTCTACTGCAACTCACCATGAGCCACAATCCCGAAGTACTTTGACCTGAACCGGGTCCTGAAATCCTTCCATGAAATAGGACATCTTAGTCCTACCTCCATCGTAGCCCATTAATCTCTTGCCAGATCATGGGGTTGTAGGCGAACCAGGTCAACATGTTCCTCGACCGAAACTTTAGTCGCTGTCAAAATGGTCTCAATATCCTGGAGCCAATCATCTGCCGTGATTGCATCCTTCGTGCCATCAAAATATCTTAGGTTCAGTCTGCAAAATCTAACAGATGCCCCATAATATGTTCTCCCGTCTCATTCTAGGGATGTCTGCAATCCTTGGTTCAACATGACATTATGTTCCTGCTGCTGGAGTTGTTGTTGTTGTTGTTGTTGTTGTTGTTGTTGTCGTTGTTGTTGTTATTGCACCACCATCTGGTGTTATTGGGTAGTCAACAATCCACGGATAATCTCTAGCAAGGCCGGGCTATCCAGTATCGCCGGCACTGCGGGAGGTACGGGGACACCTGGAGCCAGGTGCTCTGTCCCGTTCATCGTGGGTTCAACTCGGATCCTTGGATGGGGTTCCACAGAATTTTGTTCCACTGGCAACTTTGCCTCTTTTATTGCTGTAGCATCGGGGGAAGGAGAAGCCCTAAAGAATAGCACAAGAGACAATAAGCACAGGACAAGAAGGAACAAAGAAGTAATAAATCTGGAAGAATTCAAGCTGAGTATCAAAGATGACGAATTTAGAATTTCAAGAAGGATCATGTTTGATTGAGACACCTATGACCATGAAACCCCACAAGTCTGAAGAACAGACCTGCATGGGCCACTACTAAAACCTTGTCATGCCCAGTACCGAAATACGAAGACGGACATGGCCAGCTACCCCGTACAAGATGCTATACGTCGTACGACGATCACGGTTGTAAAAGACAATGGGGTGCATGTTACAATCAAGTATCCTATGGTCAAGAACTTCGATGTCTCAATTATTCAAACAAGAAACAGTAAGCATAGAGCATATATGATAAAACAATAAGGCATCCCAAATGCTTTTCCAAAATATTCTAGAAACCAACTATGCAAAATAAGAAGCTGAAAGAGTAACAAAAATACATAACAATTATCATCTACAGAAGAGTCAGGCCGCATGGACCACTTGGCCGCATGTCCAGGGTTAAGTCTACTCCTTGGGACAAGTGTTGAAGTGATAGTCAAATAAATAAAGTGTACGTGATGTGACATAGAGTGACTGATGTGACTGATGACAAGCCATAAAGTGTGTCAGGAAGAAATGACAAAACCAAAGAAATAAGTGCCAACGGTTCAGAGTCATACGTCCAAGAAATAGGGGCTGCATGTTCTCCTTGCCGCATGGGTGTCGGTGCCGTATGGGGTTCTCTACCGCATGGAGTTCTCTAGGACTTAGCAAAAAAATTATTCGTTCAGTGAGTGAAAGCAGAAGGTGTTTATGGACACTGTGCAAATCAGCAGTCATGCGTCCAACAAGATGGACGCATGCTGTCAGTATACGGCAAGAGTTTAGGCCGCATAACCCTCTCGGGCCGCATGACACTCTCGGCCGCATATGCTCACTGGCCGCATGGGAACTTCGTCTTCTCCAACAGCATGATCGGCCATGGTGAAAAAGCTCAAAAAACTGAAATCTTGTTTTGTCCATAAAATTCTTATTTTAAGTCCAAATCGGGTGAACCAAAAGTCAAAATGCTCTAAATTGAAAGCTCTATCATGTAGCAAAAATACAAGTTTAATAGATCAAAACCAAAAAAAACTCATAAAACCCTAAGCTAGAATTATAGATCTACACCAAATCCATCCATCAAAACAAAAAACTCCAAGAACTAAAAGTGCTTAGAAACACATAACAAACAAAATGGAACAATAATATGGAGGGTTTCTCTATTTATCATGCAAGATGTACTTGAAAATAGGGAGAGAAAACTAAGAAGAGGAAGAAATGAAGAAGTGAAGAGAGAGAGAGAGAGAGAGAGAGAGAGAGAGAGAGAGAGAGAACATGTTGGTTTATACATGCTAGTGTTTGAGGGTTGAACCAAAGGTTCTCATGAGTTGAACCAACCCACAAAATAAACCATGAACCAGGTTAAACCAAAGAATGAGTGTAGTCTCCATGTACATGCAACCATGTTAAAATAAAAAAATAAGTTCCAAATACGTATATCGGGAACAGGAAGTGACATCCTTGTCTATATTTACTTAAAATTGTTTATTAGATTTAACATGGATAGTTAGATAATTACACGTAGAAGAATTTTTTTTAAAGGAATATTGATGTTTGCTATTCCCAATTAGTAAAAATGTAAGAAACATTGTTCTTCTCAAGTAATAAAAGTTAAAAGACTATTGTTTGCTCTTTTCAAGTATTATAAAATAAGTGACATAGATAATAATAATATTATAATAATAATTTTAGAATAATTAAGGTAGTTATTTTTTAATTTTTTTAAATAGTCTTAATAAATATTAAAATAATTATATCAATTTTTTTAGTATTTCTATAATAATCTATAAAATAAGTTCAATTTATGTACATATATACTAAGTAATAAATATATAAATAAAGTGAGGCAATGTGCAAATACATAAAATAAACATATCAATAAAATTAATCCAGCGTATGCCATCACTGTTAACC
The DNA here is from genome assembly GCA_036927795.1 of Iris macrosiphon. NCBI lineage: Eukaryota > Viridiplantae > Streptophyta > Magnoliopsida > Asparagales > Iridaceae > Iris > Iris macrosiphon. Next base: position 148,050 of record JAYESA010000271.1, read on the forward strand.
CTCAAAACCATCCCATGCCGAAGTGATTAACGAGTGCTACTTGTCAAATTCCAGTCTCGGTAACGTGGTTGACACTTTCAAAAGGATAGAGTGCTAATCATATATATATATATAATTTTTTTTCTTTAGATAGTTAACATACATGTCACACATATTGTATATAAACCTCCAGATAAATAAATGTGCACGTAATTAAATTCATCTGTCATCTTTCAATTGAGTAGTAAAATGTTCCTCCTGCTGTTTCAAAACAACTTCTTTCCTCGCTGGATAGACGCAACACGAATATATTGAGCAACCAATAAAATTAAGCTCAACAAAAAAGGAAGACAAAAGCTTCCGAAAATCATATCAAAAGGAATGTTTATTTTATTTTATTTTATTTTATTTTTCAGCACGCCACGAGCTCAGTTTGATAGGAGTCCCTACCCCCATCTATGCCGGTCGTCATAGGGGAATCAGACTCGTCGTGTGCGTCGCTCACTGGCATTTTTATCATCGTCCGTAACGCACACCTCGTGCACTCCGCACGCTCCAGAGCTCCACGAGACGGCCATGACGCCTTTCGACGCCCGCAACTCAATGTCTCGCTTTGCCCACGGCGCCGACGTGGCACCCCCGACGTCTGAACGACGCCTACGACAGCCGAGCCGCCTAGCCACCCGTTTTTTCTTTCGCACGACGTCCGTACGGCATCTTCACGACACCCATAAGGCGCCGAACGAACAACGAGCCGCTTGGTCGGCCGTCGTTTATACCCGTGGTAGGATGGTGCGGGACCCCGCCCGCACGACTCCCTTGCCGTTGAGTTTTACATGCACGGTCGTCCCATCCTGTCCCACGCCAGCTCAAAAGGAATGTTTATATGCACCACCAACTAGACCAAGATGAAGAACCAGTCAAGAAAAGTGTGCCAAATTTTGTTGTATCGTTGATGTTGTTGGGATTTGAATTTACATTTAAAGAAAAAAATTTACATCCATGTGACAATTCCAAATGTGTATTTCAATATAAAATTCATCCACTTGTGTATATGGAATATGGTAGTCCATGTGTTAAGATTATGAGATCTTTTTCTAGAGGGCAAGATTCGAATTCTCATTTATGTTTTTTGTTACTTATTTCTTTGAAATTTTTCTTAGGAGCAAGGTCCCGACTCGAGCTCGTACGAAGGACGCAAAATGACGTTTTGACGGTCCACTACGCACATACATATTTGGCACGAGATAGCATTTTTGCGCAAAGCTGCGTCATTTTCGTACGAGTTGCTACACGGACCAGCTTGGAGCAACGTGGGTGCGTGCAGGGTGCTGCACGTGAACTTCCGCGTGGGTGCTGCGCGCGGTGCTGCATTGGCTTGCGCATTGCGGCACAAAACTGCACAAAATTGGTTGTTCGTTGCTCCTGGAGCATAACTGTTATTTAGTCTGTTGTAACTGCGAACTTAATGTGGAGTTATTCTTTGAATCTATTGTCCATTATGGGTAGTGGGCTGCGGGGGGGGGGGGGGGGGGGGTTGGTTTCCCTATATATATTAAGTAGTTCATCTCTTTTGCAGGGGAGAATATGTGAATATATGCTACGTGAGGAGAGTTAGCCGCAGTCATTCAGAGCAACGAAGAGTTGTTAGTTCGAGGAATCCCACTTTTGTCTGTACCGGGGTGACAAGTGAACATTTCAAAAGTTCGTGTTTTAGAACTTGCTGGTTTCTGGAAGAAGATTGTCACGCCCCAGTCCCAAAATACGTAGGACTAGGAATATGTAACACGCCAGCCGTATGTATACGAACTCCAATATATGGAAACCATATACACACGTGCGTTGTACATGAATATCCAATCCACAGTGGTAATATACTGTCACAACAAGTCACACGCAATCTATATCTCATCCACAGCACAATAAATAAATAAATGGAAATAAATAACTGAATATCAAAGATGAGTATCAAATAATAAATCTCAAAGTATGATAGTCGGATGAAAACAAATCCACTGCAATCGACTATACCAAAACTACTAAAGAGAGAGAAGAGAATAAACTCTAATATAAGAATAAATGTCTTAAAAAGAATAGCAACTAGAATCTCTAAACAGCTGCAATGAATCACATATAATCCGAAGGTAAGACCTCCTCAGTCTGATAGGTAGCGTCAGGTCCAGGTCCATACTCCTGTGGGTACTCCTGCTCATCTATATCTGGAAAGGTACCAGGTCCTCAGAGGGACGTAACAAGATACATATAAACATGCCAATAAAGTACTGAAACATAAACATCCAATGGGGTCGCCTAACCTTCTAAGTGAATGCAGTTTGAGAACAACTTTCCATCAAGTGGGCTATCTGGTTAAAATGGGATTGGCATGGTTCTCTTGGAGATCCAGGGGCCTACAAAGCATATCGTCTTTTGAACGGCAGAGGCCGCCTGATAATATATAATATATAGTGGTCATCATGACCGCGCATCTCCGACGGAGCGTACGGGTTACAAGGAAAAAAGTGCAAAGGAGCCCAAATGCCTTACTTGTTGTTCTTTCCAACCCATGCTCTAAGCATGTCATGTCCATGACACGATAAAACCTCTAAATAACTGGCAGATCTACTAGCATGCAAAGTTTCTATTGGCAGTTATCCCTATCCGTCGCACGACCTATACGTACTAGTGGCCAGCCGAGTACGCAAGTCCGTGTCCTACATGTGACTCACACTCGTGTAAGAATAGTGTCATGGCTAATGAAACATAAAATGTCTCATGAAGATGGGGTAGTCTCATAAAGTAGGTCCAATGCATATACATAAATAAAAATATAGTACGACGACACCGTCGTTGCACCCAAGTTTTCTTGGACGCGCAATTTATATAACAGTTAAAATAGATAAACTACAATAAGCAGAAATAAACATGCATGCCTCATATGGAATGTAAATACAGTACAATGGTAAGGTATACTTGCCTGGCAAGAAATCTGTAAAGTGTACGCACCCAAATATCAAGGACACGGAATCAGAAACTAATGGCTCCGAACAAACATCTCCGGATGCTGAAATAGACATCACCAACGTTTTTGAAATAAGCAAAATAGCTAAAAAGCACTTCCCTTTCGTCCAATTTGGACATAGGGGCAAAACGATAATTTCGGGTAAAAGTGGGGTCCACGTGTGGCCCACTTTGCACCGAAAAATGTGCCAAGGGTAACAGTCTCTAAATGGGACAAATTATAGGTCAAACAATTCTAAATATCAATACGAACCTAATGGTATCTCCAAATATGGATTCCGATGGGCCGAACACAATTTTGCCAAAAAAGTCAACCGTAGGGCCCGCTAATTGGCGACTTGGTCAACTGTCTCAGAATTGCATAAAAATTGGGTCACAGGACCAGCGCGTTACCATGAGTCCAGTGACGCAAGTTTTGTCGAAATCTGACGAGCGTGCACAAAATGCGCACAACTTTCGTAAAAGTTGCGACACGGGGATTGTCCGCGGATACGGGCTGATTTCGACGCGCTCACGCGTCCGAATCAGTTTCTGCGAACTCTCACGTGTCCGAGTACACTGTGCGCACCGTTTGGTACACTTGGTACACGGCAGGGCGGTCCCGTTTGGCGGGACGCGCTTCGTTTCACAACTTTTAGAATTCTGAAAAAATGTGTTTTTGGGGTTTTTCAACAAATTTAATTCTACCTACAGCAGTTAATAATCTAATGTTAATTAACAAAAATTAAACTAGGTCAAGTGGTCTATGCATACCAAAAAGAAAAATCAGATTCTGATCTCTGTGGTGGGAGATACGAATCCGGGAACATATGTGATCACCGTAGTTTTCTGCGATCCCATAAATTGGTCTTTTTCTGCCAATTTTGATGCTATTTTTGCATATGGTTACGCGTTGTTCGAGGTCTACTATCATACAGGTATTGAAGAGGGTTAATGGGTGAGCGTACCGGTGAAGACCTGGTGGCGTTTGGTCGAGCGAGGCGACGGAAAACAACGCTGGAACACAGGTACCCTGCTGTAACTTTTTGCAGCGCGCGGGGTCGCGGTCGTCGGGGTCGGCCGGGGTTGGCTGGACGGCGGTTCTGGCTGCGGTGGCGGCGGCGTTCCAGTCTAGATGGGAAGAGAAGGAGAAGGATGATCTAGGGTTAGGGTTTTGGTTGAAAATGATGTTATATATATAAGAGGGAGAGATGAAAAGAAGGGGGCGGGTTTTTTCGTTGCTCGCGGGGGTTAATGCTAATGCTGCGGTTTTCCTTATGGGTGCGGGTGCTCGTTTAAAGGCCAGCGGTGCTGTGCAAACAAAGGAGGGTTCGGGTCTAGCTAAGTCCAGCGGGTAGTGTTTGCTAAGGACCCAATAGGAATAGTTTTTTATTTTTTTGTTTTTTTTTCCTTTCTTTTCTAATCTTTTTCCTTTTCCATTTCTTTTTCTTTTTCTTTCTTTTTCTTATATATATATATATATATATATATATATATATATATATATATACCCATAGAAAAATCTAGAATTATACTAATGCATACCATTAAGCTAGCAACTGCTCAAAGGGTCTCCTACATGAAATAAATTCGAAAAAAATTTCTAATGGCCCCATAAATCCCCTAAGTGCACGAACACCTAAATTAAAAATTTATAAAAATCTATTTCTCCTAATTATCCACTAATTACTATAATTAAATTATTAATTAATTAAAAAGGGTAATTACGGTTTCTAAGAATAGGGGTTTTACAAAGATAGACGGAATTGAGCAACGATAATTTTGATCACCCCAACGAGCTTTCTTTTTTAATTTTTTTTTCTTCTTTTTGTAGAAATTCGATTGTGTTGTTTGTTACGACATTCAATAGTTTGTATTACAAGTCAGTTGTAATCTTTATTTCTGTCATTGTAAGTGTCATTCTTACAAGTTATAATTTTTGGATTCTACGTATTTTGTGTTGGTGTTTTTGCCTTTGGACTAGTATAGATAGTCCCACATTTGCTACAACACCAAGTGAGTATCTCAATATAATACTTTGCTTATGTTGAGGTGTGCACATGGGATATGGTGGGGCACATGGGTGCTATACGGGGGTATTTTATTAGGAGAAAAAATGATTAACTCCTCAATGAAAGCTTTTGAGCTTTTTGTCATGCTCTTAAAATTTATTCCATATGAACTAAGCCCCAAAGTGACTCAGACTCGTACTCAAGGGCGCAAAGTGACGCTTTGTTGGCGCACTTTGCAAGTCAGCATTGGCGCATGGAGCTTGTGCGCATTTGATGCGCTCATGCGCTCGGTTATACATGACTTGCATGCGTTGTTGCTAGCACGGGCACATTAAAAGGGAGTTGAGCGGGTGCTGAGCGGGCGCATGCGCGGACCATGTGCAACTATGCGCGTATGCATATTTACGCATCTGTGTGCATGTGCTACTGCGCCACTACGCTGCTGGCAGAAGCGATTCGGATTCGATTATGGAAAGATTGAGTCTTTAATTCAGATCCAATTTTATGGGATTTGAATTAATTTCGTCCATATCTCTTTGTAACTGATTATGTGACCAGGCTCCTCTATAAATACTCTATGCTCAGCCCTCATCAAAAAGATAATGAGAGAGAGTTGAAGAGAGGTTGTTGTGCTGCCAAGAAGAGTCCAGGAGATCGTGTGAATCCAGGAGGAAGGTGACGCGAGCATTCCAGAATTTCTTTGAAAATTTGCTGGTTCCTGGGAGTAGATCGTGTAGGACAAATTTTGCTTTGAGCAATGGTGATCTTCATATCCCCAGCAAGCAATAATCCTTCTTCTTTCACTTCTACTTCTCCTCTATTTGTAACTTATTTGTCCGTCTGCAACTGCGATTGCAAGGAAGAACATAGATTGATTAAGCATCGAGACTAACAATCTTAAAGCAAGATCCGAAGAAAAGATGGAGAACAATCGTGCAAATCTTCTCGTCAAAAGTTTTAACAAACTTGAGAAGTTTGACGGGGAGAATTACAATGTTTGGAAGATAAATGTCAGCCTTAATCTTCAACTCATAAATGTGGACTACGTGTTGACAGATCCTGAGCCTAAAATTTTGGATGTTGATGATGCTACTATTCAGGCAATTGCTACTGCAACTGCTAAGCATAATAAGTAGAGGAGAGACAACAACCTCTGCAAGTTACTGATCCTAAACTCCATGGAGGATACTTTGGCGGAGTCATACAGCAAGACAGACCATGCTAAGGTCGTCTGAGAGGCTATGGAAAAATATTATAAGGAGGATGAGAACCGCAACAAGATCCATGTGACGGAAAAGGTCTGAAACTTAAGGATGATGTTGCCTCGAGTCAAGTATTTAAATAACTAACTAATCGGCAACTATTATAAGGATGATGTTGCCTCAACTTTATTTAAATAGTTAGTCATGGTTTGACTCATTAGTTTAGAAGAATGAGTTAGTATTGAGTTTAGACTATTTGACTTGAGTTATTAGTTAGTCATGACTAGATTAAGTCTATTAAACCTATTTAGACTCAAGAATAGAATATTCCTTCTATATGATTAGTTGATCAAAATTATGAGAGAATGAGAGAAACATTTGTGTCAATTCAACATTCCTCAACCTAACCATAACCATAATAGAAGACTATATAAGCCTCTTCATTCATGAATAACCTCTATTTTATTTCTAATTAGTTCATCCCCAAAATTAGAGGCAAACCATAATCCCTTCCCTACCAAATCCATCAATTCCTAAATCTTATCCCTCTCATTTTCATTCTAAGGAGGCTAAGGAGCTTAGCATTTCTAGAGAAGCACTTGAGGAGGAAATCATTGGCTTGAGGATTGTGTTCAACCTCCATTTGTGTCCTCTTGGTGCATTATATTGGGAATCCATCTTCCAATAGGTAAAACTCTTGTCCCTTTTGTCATTTCAGTTTTAAATGATGAAATAAACCCCTAGGGACCTTCCCTTGGCTAAGGTCTTCCATAGGAAGAAGAACTAGGTTCATAGGAACCCTATTATGAAAGTTACATTGAGTTTTATGCCAAATTGGGGAAAAATCCAAATTTGGACTACTAGGTGTTTGTAGGAATATCTCATAGGTCATTTTAGGTTATGATTTATGATTTGAGAGGGTATACATGTCCATAAATGGTTACGAAGAGCCCGTATCATGATACATCATGATATGGTGGTGTAGATGGGTAGTTTTAATGCTTTTGGTGTCCTAACATACAAATTTCTTCATAGTATATTATAATAATTATTACATGTGTTATTTATACTATGTTTAGTATATTGGAAGTGTTATGTATGTTTGGGTAGAGTATATTGGTGTTGGGTGAGTATCCTAGATTAGTGCACACTAGGTGCTTGATATTTGGTTTATTGTTAGTATTGTGTTAGTTGTGGTTATGAGAAGTGTTCATGTGTAATAGTGTTTGTGTAATAGACTATCATGTATATTTGGCGTTAGAGAGTGTGTTGTGAGCTTGTGTGTATGGTGGTGGTTAATGTATTAGTAAAGGGGGCTGTATTCAGTGTACTTTTGAATGCAGACAGTGAGTATTGGTTTGCCTGTGCACTTGGATATGCCCAGTTCAGATTTCTGCTGAATAGGAAGTGCAGTGTATCCATGTCCTATTCAAAAGTATCAATGGTCAAGGTATGAGGATGCTTATGTATTTGATGTGGTATATGGTTGGTGCTAGTGTTGTTTAGAGTGGTGGTTGAGTGGAGTGTTGGTGTAAGTGTGACAGAATATAGGGTGAGTGTCTGTATTTTGTGTTGGAGTGGTAATAGTTTGGGTATGGGACTAGGAGTATAGATTTAAGTATAAATGTTTCAGGTATTGTTTACCAACCTGCAGTGGGGGTTCAGCAGATGATATGAGGGGGCGAGTGTTATGTGAAAGATAGTGGCAGTTGCATATTAAGACTGCAGGTGGGATCAGGTAGTGTACAACAGTGATTTACAAGTTTGTAGTCGGGTATTACATGTGTGTCACGCCCCAGTCCCAAAATACATAGGACTAGGACATGTAAGCATGCCAGCCGCATGTACATGGCAACTCCAATATATGGATACCATGATACACACGTACGCTGTAATATGAACAATAATTTACAAGTGGTATAACTAAATCTCAAGTCACAGGGTATCATCTAAATCTCATCCATAAAATCAAATATAAATAATTGACCAGTATCTATGAAACTAGATCTCAATGTAAAGTATCTAAAGATGACAATCGGATGGAAACAAATCCACTACCGAATTAGAATAAAGAATAAACAAGACAAATACAATGTAAGTACCACAACAATCAACCACTGAGACTCGTAGAGAAGACCTGCTCGAAATATAAGTAAATAGTCCGGTTCTGCGCTTCTGCGAATACTCATGAACATCTATACCTGGAAAGGGACCAGGTCCTCAGAGGGACATAACAAGATACATAGAAGCATGCCATAAAGTAAATACTGAATAAATAAAAGGGGGTGCACTAACCATTTAAGTGAAATGCATTTTTGAGGACAACTTTGAGTGTATGGGAAAGTGTAGGCTAGACATATGCTGACGTAATTCACCAATCGTGACAACTGGCTAGTATATGCCACATATGCCCCCAATACAAGGGCACAATGTAATATAATAACGTCCTATCACTCCGAAGAGTGAGGCATCTGCATAGTATATAACGTCCATATCGCTCCGAAGAACGTGGCATCTGAATAGTATATAATGTCCATATCACTCCGAAGAACGTGGCATCTGAATAGTATATAACGTCCATATCACTCCGTCGAGTGTGGCATCTGAATAAAGGAAGTGGGGTGTCCCATACGCCTACTAGTTGTCCTCCCCGCCCAATGATCTATGCATGTTGTATCCACAATACGCTTCGGCCACTACGCCGAGGCGTCGTAACTCTGGCTCATAGTCTATCGTTAGAATAATAGCCCAACCTTACAACCAAACAAGGACAAAGATTGGACCATCGTACCACGATAGTCTGTGCTCCACCTACTAATAACTGCTAAGTCTTCTAACATGCATCACTATTAGCAGTTATACCCTATCCGTCGCACAACCTACACGTACAGGTGGCCAACCGCGTACGCAAGCCCGTGCCTTACATGAGACTCACAACACGTGTAAGAAATGTGTCACGGCCTGGGGAGTCATACCAATAACTCCGCAAATTTAGGTGGGTCTACTAGACACTAGGTCAGACACAAGTCAAAACGTCAACGCATTCGTTGACTGCACCCGAGTCAATCTCGGACGTGCACAGTCATATGAAATAAAATAACAAGATATCATACAACATATGCATAAATTAAATCAAACAGTAATTATGGCAAGGTATCTTGCCTGGGTCCTCAAGCTGTGAATGCCAATAGTCTGCTCCTGAAGTATCTCCTGGCTGGTTCAGTAACTCTCGGGTACGCACACGAGAATGACGATGACGACGATGAGGTTGACGACTATGGCAATGGCGATGACGATGATGATGGTGAACGATATGGATGACGATGACGATGATGATGATGATGATGATGATGGTGATTACAGATGACGAAGATGGTGATGTGGATGATGATGATGATAATAATGGGTTAATGATGGGGTGATGATGGTAATGAGATGATGATGTTGATTAGGTCGATGGTGTAGACGATGATGATGATAGGGATAATGATGTGGATGATGGTGATAATGATGATGATGATGACGAGGACGATGATGTGGACAATGGCGATGACGAGGACGATGATGTGGTCAATGGTAAATGTGTGGATTTAGGTTAAGGTGATGGTGAGGATGATTATGTGATGATGATGATGATGAGTGTTGATGATATGATGATGGTGATGGGGTGTAAATAAGATGATGATGGTGATGGTGTTTATTTTGATGGTGGTGGTGTTGATACTCCTGCCAGTAGGGGAGGGAGGTCCGGCCATGGGCAGTGAAGGGGAAGGAGGACAGGGCTGTTGGAGTTTAATGGTGATGGTGTTGATAATGGCAATGGTGGTGGTGATGGTGGAGGTGGTAAGTCAGAGAAGAAGTCGGAGGGGGTGGAGGTGCTGCTCGGGGTATTCTCAGGCCAGGGCTCGTCAAGTTGCACGACGGGGGGGGGGGGGGGGGGTATTTAGACGAGAGGAGGAAGAGAGGGAGAGATGGGGCTGTTGTGTCGAGCCTATTGACCAGGCGGAGGAGCTCCGGTCAGGACGAGGCCGGAGATGGGTTATGGAGGAGACGGCAATGGTGGTAAAGGTGGTGCTGCTCTGGGTGGCGGTGGTTCGTCGACGGGGAAAGTGACCAGAGGGAGAGGTCGGGAACAGGAGTGAGTCTGGCCGATCTAGTTGTGCCCCGGCGGTCTCCGGTGTTGTGTAGGCTGCTGCGGGCAGAGTGCAGTGGCGTGGAGGAGGTGGAGGAGGAAGAGAGGGACAGGGAGGCGAGGTGGTCGGCCAGGCCGGACGGAGCTCCGACGAGATCTCCGGTCAGTTGGCCGGGGAAGAAGATGGGTAGTGGGTTGGGGTAATGATGGGAGTCGGCTAGACATATGGTTTAGGAATAGAAAAATTAAAGAAGAGAAGGAAAGAGGTTGTATTTATATACATGTGTAAACTAGGGTTTGTGTTCACTTAGTGGTTGGACTTGGTCAACACCCTTGGGCTTGGGCCTTGGGCTCACATGGGGATGTTTGGGAGGGCTATAAATTATATTGTTTAATGCAATAGCTAGGATTAAAATAAAGAGGACAATGTTGCGCGTTCCACATTCTAAAAATTATGGAAAAAATCCTATGAAGGGAAAAGTTGGATTTCTTCATGTATTGTCCAATGATGTGGACACCTCAATGCGCGTTTGCATAAAAGCGCCCAACAATTAGAAATTTGCACAAAGACGGGAATTGGATTAAATTAATTAAAAATTAGTGCGCATGATGTTCTTAAATTAATTAGAAGTACATAGAGATAAAATTAGGTGGGGTATCATGGACATAGAGGGCTCAGAGTAAAATTTTATTATAAATTAGGTTATATGAAACGGGTCAAGATTGTGTCTCCAATTTCGATTGGAACGCACAGGGGTACAAAGTCATATTTATTTAGAATAAATTATAAACGTCCACGATGAATGTTGTGCGACTAAAATGTAGCACAAGAGAGCATAATTATAAGTTACACAATGGTCAGAATGGTAGGTGGGCATGTCTAGGACGAGGTTGTAAAATTCGTAGGAAGGCAATGGCTAGTGTAGTGCTCCAATTATCGAAGCAACGGTAAGGTGCACTAGGTGATATAAATATTGTATAATTAAATCAAATGTCGTGTTCTCTATCTAGTTGGATTATAATTAGCCCTAATTTCTCTATCTAAGCCAAGTAGGCCTAATTTTGGGTGAGGGGGTTTACAATCTACCCAACGTAAAATAATTTTGTCCTCAAAATTAAAATAAGGCATAATTTGTTATTCTTTCACGTCCATAAGGTGAGTCAATCGAAATCTCCTTGCGATAATTAAATTTCTAATCAAAATCTATCGCAATTACTTCAAATTAAGATAGTCACTGTTAAATTCAAAATTTAGCCTGTTGTAATCTCTTCTCAGTTTTTCAAATTATCAACATCCAACTTTAAATTGAATCCATATAACATCTTCAATATTTAATTAACCCACCTCAATTTTACATCACGATCTCCAACTATCGTAATCTTCTTTAGAAAATAATTATAATCAACATCACTTCTATTTTCAACTTATGAATTTCGTACTCTTCAAATTTTACTTTTACTCAATATTTCAATTAGGTAATCCAGCAATCAAACGTTTCTTTTAATTTAAGGCCTCAAATTGTGAATTTGAAATCTAATTAACCAATTGTTCAAGTCTAGATTCCTATACTTATCCTCAAAGTTTAAACCGATGATTTAACCTTCAATATTCAAAATTTAAATCATGTGCTCAAAGTATAAATATTTGGTTCATCATATCCCGGATTTTGAAATTCATTGATCCTCATCATCTTAATCATTGTTCCAAAATTCTAAAAATTAAAATGACTTGAACCTCTCTATATAATTTTACTCGATCACAATCTAAAAGAAATTCCTCTCAAGTTGATAATGCAACTGCTACCCAACTTAGAATTTACCCATCTATCACATAAGGCTCTTTCATTTAAGAAAACTTATTCCTCAAATTTACTTAATTATGTTACTCAATCCGCAAAATTTAAACACAAAATATATCATATATGATATACCTTAATCCGTTATAAAAGGCAGTCATCTAGTAATATGATTGGCCTATGGGATATGTCTAGTACTTTCTGTATATCAAACTTATATTAAGCACGAGGTTTCGTCTTTCCGAAATAAGGGAAGACGAAAAACAATAATAAAGAGTTCAAGGGGGAGGTAATAGAATAGAAGTGTGGGGATCAAGGTATTTTAAAGAATTCAAATGGGAATTATCATGGCAGTTGTGGATTGAAATCCGATTTTGATAATTCCTATTCACATGCTCGTGTCAGTATAGTTATGTATCTGATACGATATGATCAGGCATATCTAGAGGGCAAGTACATTCGTTTACTAATCACTATATATCTCAATCCATGTAGGGTAGTTATGCAAAGGGCGAACCAAGCGCACTATGGTTGATTAGACCGTAATACACTGATTCTGAAATATATTAGTGTAGTACTCCAATAATACATGTCATGAACAAGCTCGATAAAGAATAAGCTTGCAAAACTAGGCTATAATAGCAGCATAAGTCAAGGTAGTACAACAAATATAAGTACGCTAGATGATGATGAAAGAAGGTACAAATTAATTCAAGTTCACAAAAACAAAACAAAATAAATAATAATAATAATAAAAAAGTTTCTACAATCTCTACAGTTATCATACAACCTCCTTGTCTAAGTCGCTAGTCGACCAAATAAGGCATGGATCTCTAAGTGTTACAGTCGGGGTAAACACTATCGTCTTATGCAAGCATATAGTTAATGTCATTCAATTATACTACATGAATCAGTCCGAAAAGGGCTTTGCGATACTAGGTTGTGAGGCATACTACCCAACTTAAAAATAATAAACTAATACTGCAACTGCCTTAAAGGAGATTCTACAAAATTACTTGGTCCTTGTAAATGAAGTAGAAACTATTGTTAGGGTATACGAGGGAAAGATCTTGGTACTAATGAGGGTATCCCATTGCCTTATATAGGTAATAGTCATCTTAAGTCTTAATCATAGTGTTTATAGAATACAAGTGTTAATACTAAGAATGGATAGTTACTGGCCTTCAAGGGAGAAGGGAACTATAACTCGTATCGAGGTGTGGTACAAGTTACGTGATTTAAAACTAATAGATAATCATCATGTCACAATCTACAAGAATAACTCAAAACTATCAAGTTCAAATAACCAAGCACAGAAATTTAAAATTCTAGATTAACAAACTATAATCCTAGCAATCTATATATCTATCATCAAAGAATACATTTGGCCTTTAATCAAAAGTGTTAGGTGGCACGTCTTGAAAGATGAAGAAGAGAAAAGTAGGACATAATTTAGACGTCGCACAATTGACAAACGTTAAGGTTGCAGAGGAACAAGATATGAAATTAAAATAGAGGAACTCTAGATAATATCGTGGTTTTCTAAGGGGAAGGTGGTATGCTAATATCTGTGTTCGAGGTATGATAAAGAAAATATTATATTCATTCCTCTTGGCTTCCTAGGGTACGGTCTGCTAATATCAAGACAATGAATCTAATGTATAGTTCTATAATACTATCTCACTATAAAAAGTTAAGTTTGGTCATATTATTCAACCTTGGATTTCTATGAGTTCCTCAATGCTAGGGTCAAAATAATATGGTCAGATTTATAGCTAACCCTAGTAGCGTTTATACTACTCTCAAGTCATACATAAACACCTCAAGGGATATGGTAAATTAATCTATAGTTAAGGGATGCTAGGGTTCATTAAGTATTCTAACTCAGTGATGTGTCATGATCCTAGTTGTATTCTGAGTAGGAATATTACCCTAATTACCATCTTAACAACAGGGATTCCTATATTCTAAGAGAGGCTATACTCAAGGAACTATTAAGAAAGCACATGAATCAAGCAGGATGCAGTTATTCAAATAGAACAGATTAGAAGGGAGGTGAATCATAGTTAATTGTGGATGAGATCCTATACTCTAATCCTATTTGCAGGTGTCGTGCCCCGATCCTGTAGGGGCCGATCGTCCTCGCTTGGTCCCTACGGAACCGCTCGTCCTCGCTTGGGCGCGATGCCGTGCTAGCCTAAGTTGCGCTTGCACCAGGCAACGTACCTGCACAAGACACAAGTTAGACAAAAATATACATATATAGGCAGAGAAAAAAATACAGGGAACCAAGTTGAACACATTTGATAGCACACAAAATACTTTCTTTTATTGAATACTTGAAGATTTGGATTATAAGTGCTTGCTTGGCTGAGTTACAAAATATGCCTTAGAAGGCTTACAACTCTTTATATATTTCCAAAACTAGCCACAACGTCCATTACATTACGTCCTTGTAGTAGGACCAAAATAGCAAAACATCTAGCAGAAGAGAAGTAGCCCACTGGAGAGGTAAGCAGCGGATGAAGCAGCACGAACACAGTCCTAAGGAAGGGTGCGCACACACTGAATCAGATTCAAGATGCTTGCCAAACTCTCGCTTCCATCACCTGAATATTTTCCCACAAACGTGGGTGAGTACTACCACATGTACTGGTGAGCGACCATGGCCAAACTCACCTTAGAAATCCATACTAAGTAAGCATATAAAGCTAGCATTATTAGGTGATCTTTTCGGTTGTCTAGTTTCTTTTTAACAATTCATACAAGGAAACATAAACGATATATGGCATATGCATATGATAATTCTTACCCACGGCCGAGCGGTTATCCCTGCAGCAGACACACAAGTCAGCTACAATTTGCATATAAATAACTTATGAAGGAACATAGGCATCAAGTGTTAGGTATACAAGAAGGTAAACCTAGCATGCTCCCTAACTATGTGATGGTCCATGGGTAGCCCATGATTAGCAGCGGTCGCCCAAGGTTCAGCTCTCCACTGGCACGTGCGGGTGTCGGCAGCTGTGACCCAAGGTTCATCTCTTCACCAACACACCCGAGTGTAAGCAGCTGTGACAATATGGGTTCCGCATAACACTAATAGACATATCGCCCCACTAGACCCCCTTACGAGCCGTATACCTCAGGGTGATCCAAAAATCTCTTCCGGATCGAGCGATTCCCAGTGCCCCAGGAACCGTTCGAGAGAAGAGACCTTGTGCACAAGTTGTCCGAGACCAATGCATGACATGAAACATCTAACAGATATAACACTACAATGCAAAGTTCAAAGAAACGAACACACAATTTCCATCTCTTATTCTTTTCCCACATAACACATTCGAAACATAGGGACTTGCCATAAATTAGGTCATGCAGCATAGGGACTAAGAACATGCAACATAATATGATAGCAAAAGCATAATTCTAATACTTTAAGCAAGCAGTTCATTTGTTTAGCTTATCTTTTTAGTGAGGCAACATTAGTGAACTAGAGATTCTTTTCATTAGGCATGTGAACTGAAAGATTCATCGAAGGGCCTAAGCCAATCACCGAATGAATCGAACGAGAGGATGGAGAAGCCTTAAGCGACGTTCACTCTTTGGTTATGCGTCCTGAAAATGCAACAATACTTGGTTAGCATACTTCGATCTATTTCCCTTACGATTCGAAAAGAACGAGCAAACGAGAAGGAAAAATCATGAAAACTAAGTCATCGAAAGCAACTCAAAACACAAAGCAACACAAAACCAAGAAGCAAAACAACCAACGAAAACTCTTGGACTTATTTCAATAGAAGTCGTTCGATTAATTCGAAGGGTTCATTGCACTTCGTCCGTGTTGATTTGGCGGTAAGGTTTCCCCGAGACTCGATTCTTAACCGAATCGAAGCAGCTTAGTGTTCCATAAGTAACCGTTCGGAGCGGGGCGTTACATACTACCCCACTTAGAAGAAGTTTCGTCCTCGAAACTTAAAAGATCAAGTAGGCAAGGATCAAGCATCAAGAGTTTAAAGGAAACAGACTCACCAACATCGTGTCCACTCTCATCACGCTCAATATTCAACTGATAAACTCTCGGCCTCCTTATCTGATCGGCTGGATCCAGAGCGGGACCCGGAGGGGTATGAGTCTCAGTACCATCTGCTGCCAAGGCCCTAAGGGTTGGGCAATCACGGATCATATGATCTAATTTTCCATACTTAAAGTATCCCTTAGTAATGTGACGATATGTCTCCCTGGTGTGACCCTGACGGCCACAGAAGCTGCACACTTTTCTGCGGTTCTCACCTGCGTCGGCCTGTTTCTCTACATCGGGCTTTTTCTCACCATTGTGGTATCATTTTGCAGGAGGGTTCCGAGGAGCCGATGCCTTTTCTGGAGCACTTTATGGCATAAACTGCTCATTCTGCACCGCTGCCTCAAATGCTTGGATGTACATTTTGTACTCCCGGTTCATAATATCTTTTCTCAGATTATCGTTTAAGCCTTTTATGAACCGATGTGTGCGGGCTCCCTCATCAGGAATCATCGAGCTAGCGAACTTAGCAAGTTTGGAAAATTTTGACTCATAATCTTCGACGGACATGTTCCCTTGCTTAAGTTCGATAAACTCGTCTTCTTTCCTCTATCTGACAGCTGGAGGAAGATAATGTACAAGGAATGCTTCCTTGAACATTCCCCAAGTGATTTTACCATCCTAATGCTTGGTGGCTAGATCTTCTTTCTTCACTTCCCACTAATCGTGTGCATGTAACGCAGCTGCATATCTGCACACGCCACCCTCTTGTTCGCAGGTATTGAAGCAAAGCTAAACTAGCTCTCCATCTTTGCGATCCAGTCCATCACCTTATTCGGCGTGGTCCTGCCCTCGAACTCCGGAGGGTTCAACTTCAGAAACTCAGCACCTTTAAAGGTAGACTTCCCGGCCGCACGACGAGGCTCATTTGTTTCTGCTAATCCTGCTCCTTGAGGCATGGTCGGGGCAGTCATAGGTATTGCAGCGGTTCTCGATGCACCACTGTGTGCTATTAGTGTTGTCACAATCTGAGTCAGGGACTCAAGCTGCTCTTGTTGTGCTAAGGCTCTAGCATCAGCTCATTGCTGCTGAGCCTCAAATCGTTCCTGTTGTGCAGCATGCCGATCATTCTGATTCTGAAACATTACAATCAGTCTATCAATTTGATCATCGCTCACGCTTGTTGCACGCGATGTCTCAGGATTACTAGCACCTATTTTTGTCATCTTTGCTGCAAAAGAGAGTAGCTTGCATTAGTCTCATAACGTATTATGGACTTATTGTATGGGACGTTGGGTTTCCATACTCTTAGGGACCTTTCATACTCTCGATTTACTTCTTATAGATTTGAAATCTATTTTCGAAATTCGGGACTTTTGAAATCGCTTGAAAACTATATCATTTTCGAAAATGATATTTGAAGAGGCCAAGGGTGTAAAACCATGCTCTGATACCACCTGTCGTGCCCCGATCCCGTAGAGGCCGATCGTCCTTGCTTGGTCTCTACCGAACCGCTCGTCCTCGCTTGGGCGCGATGTCGTGCAAGCCTAAGTTGCGCTTGCACCAGGCAACGTACCTGCACAAGACACAAGTTAGACGAAAATATACATATATAGGCACAGAGAAAAATACAGGGAACCAAGTTGAACACATTTGATAGCACACAAAATACTTTCTTTTATTGAATACTTGAAGATTTGGATTACAAGTGCTTGCTTGGCTGAGTTACAAAATATGCCTTAGAAGGCTTACAACTCTTTATACATTTCCAAAACTAGCCACAACGTCCATTACATTACGTCCTTGTAGTAGGACCAAAATAGCAAAACATCTAGCAGAAGAGGAGTAGCCCACTGGAGAGGTAAGTAGCGGAGGAAGCAGCACGAACACAGTCCTAAGGAAGGGTGCGCACACGCTGATTCAGATTCAAGATGCTTGCCAAACTCTCGCTTCCAGCACCTGGATATTTGCCCACAAACGTGGGTGAGTACTACCACATGTACTGGTGAGCGACCATGGCCAAACTCACCTTAGAAATCCACACTAAGTAAGCATATGAAGCTAGCATTATTAGGTGATCTTTCTGGTTGTCTAGTTTCTTTTTAACAATTTATGCAAGGAAACATAGACGATATATGGCATATGCATATGATAATTTTTACCCACGGTCGAGGGGTTATCCTTGCAGCAGACACACAAGTTAGCCACAATTTGCATATGAATAACTTTTGAAGGAACATAGGCATCAAGTGTTAGGTATGCAAGAAGGTAAACCTAGCATGCTCCCTAACTATGTAATGGTCCATGGGTAGCCCATGATTAGCAGCGGTCGCACAAGGTTCAGCTCTCCACTGGCACGCGCGGGTGCCAATAGCTGTGACCCAAGGTTCAGCTCTTCACCAACACACCCGAGTGCAAGCAGCTGTGACAACATGGGTTCCGCATAACACTAATAGACATATCGCCCCACTAGACCCCCTTACGAGCCGTATACCTCAGGACGATCCAAAAATCTCTTCCGGACTGAGCGATTCCCAGTGCCCCAGGAACCGTTCGAGAGACGAGACCTTGTGCATAAGTTGTCCGAGACCAATGCATGACATGAAACATATAACAGATATAACACTACAATGCACAGTTCAAAGAAACGAATACACAATTTCCATCTCTTATTCTTTTCCCACATAACACATTCGAAACATAGGGACTTGCCATAAATCGGGTCGTGCAGCATAGGGACTAAGAACATGCAACATAATATGATAGCAAAAGCATAATTCTAATACTTTAAGCATGCAGTTCATTTGTTTAGCTTATTTTTTTAGTGAGGCAACATTAGTGAACTAGAGATTCTTTTCATTAGGCATGTGAACTGAAAGATTCATCGAAGGGCCTAAGCCACTAACCGAATGAATCGAACGAGAGGATGGGGAAGCCATAAGTGACGTTCACTCTTTGGTTATGTGTCCTGAAAATGCAACAATACTTGGTTAGCATACTTTGATCTATTTCCCTTACGATTCAAAAAGAACGCGCAAGCGAGAAGGCAAAATCATGAAAACCAAGTCATCGAAAGCAACTCAAAACACAAAGCAACACAAAACCAAGAAGCAAAACAACCAACGAAAACTCTTGGACTTGTTTCAATAGAAGTCATTCGATTAATTCGAAGGGTTCATTGCACTTCGTCCGTGTTGATTTGGAGGTAAGGTTACCCCGAGACTCGATTCTCAACCGAGTCGAAGTAGCTTAGTGTTCCATAAGTAACCGTTCGGAGCGGGGCGTTACAACAGGCTTGCTCGGTACAGTAATATAACCGAGACAATATGCTCTTGACCTGCATGGGCCACCACTAAAAATATGTCATGCCACAGTCCCAAAATACATAGGACTAGGACATGTAAGCATGCCAGCCGCATGTACATGGCAACTCCAATATACGGATACCATGATACACACGTACGCTGTAATATGAATAATAATTCACAAGTGGTATAACTAAATTTCAAGTCACAGGGTATCATCTAAATCTCATCTATAAAATCAAATATAAATAATTGACCAGTATCTATGAAACTAGATCTCAATGTAAAGTATCTAAAGATGACAATCGGATGGAAACAAATCCACTGCCGAATTAGAATAAAGAATAAACAAGACAAATACAATGTAAGTACCACAACTATCAATAACTAAGACTCGAAGAGAAGACCTGCTCGGAATGTAAGTAAATAGTCCGAATTTGCGCTTCTGCGAATACTCATGAACATCTACACCTGGAAAGGGATCAGGTCCTCAGAGGGACATAACAAGATACATAGAAGCATGCCATAAAGTAAATACTGAATAAATAAAAGGGGGTACGCTAACCATCTAAGTGAAATACATTTTTTAGGACAATTTTGAGTGTATGGAAAAGTATAAGCTAGACATATGCTGACATAATTCACCAATCGTGACAACTGGCTAGTATATGCCACATATGCCCCCATACAAGGGCGTAATATAATATAATAAAGTCCTATCACTCCGAAGAGTGAGGCATCTGCATAGTATATAATGTCCATATCGCTCCAAAGAACGTGGCATCTGAATAGTATATAACGTCCATAGCGCCCAACAATTAGAAATTTGCACAAAGACGGGAATTGGATTAAATTAATTAAAAATTAGTGCGCATGATGTTCTTGAATTAATTAGAAGTACATGGAGATAAAATTAGGTGGGACACAAGTATCATGGACATAGAGGGCTTAGAGTAAAATTTTATTATAAATTAGGTTGTATGAAACGGGTCAAGATTGTGTCTCCAATTTCGATTGAAACGCACAGGGATACAAAGTCATATTTATTTAGAATAAATTATAAACGTCCGCGAAGAATGTTGTGCAACTAAAACGTAGCACAAGAGAGCATAATTATAAGTTACACAATGGTCAGAATGGTAGGTGGGCACGTCTAGGACGAGGTTGTGAAATTCGTAGGAAGGCAATGGTTAGTATAGTGCTCCAATTATCGAAGCAACGGTAAGGTACACTAGGTGATATAAATATTGTATAATTAAATCAAATGTCGTGTTCTCTATCTAGTTGGATTCTAATTAGCCCTAATTTCTCTATCTAAGCCAAGTAGGCCTAATTTTAGGTGAGGGGGTTTACAATGTATGAAAGTGTTGGATGAAGGGTTAGTAGTTCAGGTGATATTAGTGGTGTTGTGAAGGAAGGAGTGGTCGTGTCACGATCCATACTCGAAATTTGGGCATGAGCCATGGGTATGTCCAGCCTACGCCACAACATCGGTGGTAGAACGCTGTCTAGGTCACAATACTATATATTACAGCTCACAATAATATATAATCTATCAATGATCTAAACTCAATAAGGAGGTCAAGATGAATATAAATATAACGACAATATCAATACTCAATAACATAATTCTATAAGGAAGAGGAATGGCACGATAATGATATAAAGGAAAGATAAGTCTAAAAATATACATCACCACATCAATGAGTCTAGAGTCTAACTATCTGAATAACAACATAAATCTCCAAATAAAATATACAACTCAGAGTATCTCAAAGTCTAATAATCCAACTACAAGATGAATGCTAGATTCTAAGTCTCTACTAATGGATCCAATACTGCAATGTGTTCCTCCTGAAGCTTTTGAGTATAATTCTTGTCTACTCCGGGTCCTTAATAAGTAGGGCAGAAAGTCTCGAGATCCTCTAAAAAATATTATCCAGTCAGGATTGGAGTGGAGCACATAAACTAACAATAATTCTATTAATTTAACCAAGAATATAAAACAGTAAGCAATAAAAATACAAGATGGAAGAAATACTGGACGATAAGAAAACCGGTACGCGGATAATCATCTCACAGGTAATAATGAACTGTAAATAAACAAGGATTAACTGTATCAGCAGGTATAAACTGGAATAGGGATATGAGCAACCACTAAGTGCCTTAAAATATTAGTTATTATGTGATCGTCTTGGGACAGATCAGGCTCTACCATATATGATTGGCTTTGCACAAATACAGTAAGGGATCAGGTCAATCAAGTATGATTGACTATGCACAAGTATAGGTAAGGGGATCAGGCCAATCATATACGGAGAGCCATGCACAAGTAATAAGATCGAGCTACACCCTCGTGTAGTGAGGGTGAGCTAGGCACAAGTAGGTGGTGTATTATCACATAATAAACTAATACTTCCCCATCTCCGGCTAGTACAATGGATCCAGTAACGAGTCCTCATGACCGGTATCTATGATACTAATCCGTGTATCCACTGTGTCGGAAATCAAGCATAACACTACATACTATAATCATAATAATCGTCAAACTAAGGATACTGTCAAAGAATGTACTCGCCTGTGGTCCTGAGCAAAGTGTGAGGATCGATGTCCAAAAGGGAGTCACAAAGACCTATATATGAAATAATAATGTTGATGAGTGATATGAGATGATGATAATGTGTAATTAGCTAAAGGTGATGTTTCTAGGCCACTTCTAGGTCCATAGTAGATTAGTTAAGACATACTAGGTCAATCCAGTCAATATTGGTCTACTACTAGTTATTACCTAGCTATACTAATTAGTATTAATGTATAACTTTTATACTTAGTATCAAGTCAATACCTTAACTAATTATTGATATCATATATCAATATCTTAATATATGCCTAGACTCAGCTCCATAATATACTAATTCCTTAATTCTATACTTAACTTACTGATACTTAGTACCTATACTTGGTATCTCAATATCTTCACCACATTGTTGATCTACAATCCTAAACTGGACTGTTCCTCCTCTAATCTCTAATACCTGCCCTCTAACTAAACACATGAACCATACTGAATCTGGACACATTCCATTTACACTTGCTAATGTTGTATATCCAGTCCTCACTGCCTCTTCCCTCTTCTCAATCCTTCTGCACCATCAGTGTAGTGATACCTCGTGTGTCAGACATCTAGTCATCAGGTTTCCCTGATACTTAACACCACATCCTCACTGTCATCAGTGCAGTGTTGAACCTAGGTGCCTGCACACCTCAACTGAACCGTCCTCGCACTGCCAAGCAATAAGCCTAACTGGACTGCATCATCATGCAGTCCCTCACACACACACCTTCACATACTTGTACAGAACCTTGCACATGCCAAATAAACCCTCATCAGTCCAATAACTTCAATAACCCGAGCAACCTCTAACCTGGCAACAGTTCACCAACTATTTCCCTTACAGTTGCTGCTACGTGCTCAAATGCACACAGCAAGGCACCTATGATTTCCCTTCTCACTGCACAATTATGCAACTTAACACCTCATTCCCATGTTGGTGAAACACGAGCATCTCTGTGGCCCATTGCTGCTACTAACTGATACCCCTCGAACTACTAAAGTGTTACCTACCTATAGAACATAAAGTCAAGAACACTCTCTGATACTCATGTTGCTCTGTGAGCAACTAATACTTCATGTATCAGTTCTTCCCCTCAAATATGAGCTCTCACACACACTTCCTTCCAAGCTAATCTGACCCCAACCTTGATCACACACAACAACAACTGACAACAACAACTAACAACAACTGACAACAACAATAACAACAACAACAATACACCCACTGCCATGTTATATCCCTGAACACCCTAACTACCACCAATGTAGCAGGCCACTACTGCCTACACATTGTGTAAACCAATAACTTCATGCATCCTTCCTGCATCCTATACTGCAGATCACCACTAACTGCCTGAGCTCCAACTGCAGGCATCTGCCCCATACCACACTTCCTTCAATGCAAGCACTGCCTACACACTCAACTGACCTGAACACAGGTCAGTTTCTCCTCATCTGTATACTGCCTTTATTGTACACTCCATTATTTCCAAATATTCCTAATCAGTCCACAACCATAATGCACATTCATACTAAAACACACCACACCCGATTTCCATCACCACACTTACACATATACACTATACTCTATACACTTAGATGTATATATATATATATATATATATATATATATATATATATATATATATATATATATATATATATATATATATATACTAACAATGAACTTAACATCGAAATAGATACACATCTAGTAATAGGCAAATTATCATACACTTAAACATGCATATTCCTTGTCCATGCACCAAACTTATGATACACTAAGATACAACCTTCTAATAATCATGAATCATCCCATACATATAAATTATAAAATCTAAAAGATTATACTAACTAATTATAAAGCAAATAATAAATAATTTGTTCCACATGAACAAAATCCCTAAAAATGACCTTCGTATCACACCATATCATACTGTATCATGACACGGCATGTCCGTATCCAATTGTGGACACGTATTTACTCCCACATGACAATTCTAACACTAATGAGGTCTAGCAAACCTAATGACAAATACTTGGTATCCCATTCTCGGATTTCTCCCAAAATGGACACCAAACTCAATGTAGAAATCAAAATTAGGATCAATAGGAGTTCAAACTCCTTTCTATGGGTAGACCTAATGCATGGGTACATTCTATATGCTCTAAAACAATAAATGTAACTAATTAGATAGAGGGATTTCAAAATTACCTATTGGGAGATAGTTTTCCAATGAAAATCCAATAGGACATGATTTGGACACAAATATCGAGCCCAACTCCTTCTTCTCCAAAGCTCCTTGCAACAACTAGCTTCTAATCTCCTTAGATGGTGAGAATGAGGGAATTTGAGAAGAATTTAGGATGAAATTGATGATGGGATGAACTATTGGGGAAGAACACTAATTAGAAAATAAATCCCCTCCTAAAAACTAGGGTCGACCATGCTTTCCCCCTCCTCCAAGCAATGTGGAATATCCTAATTACCCCTATTGGGTTGTCATAAAGAATTAATTAGTGAGGAGGCTTCTAATCCTAATGTGGGTTCAATCTAATTTCTAAATAATGAGAAGGGTTAACTTAATTTGAGTCTAATGTGACTAGTCCAACTATGGGTCCAAGTTGTCATATCAAGTCTAGTTCATACAGCAATAAATAATAATGACTATGTACATAAATAAATAATATGCACAATATGAATAATGCAAAATGGCAAAAAATAGTCCTATTATAGAAATATGGTTGTGACAGGTCGGGCAAGGATTAACAACAGCAGTAGCTGCCTAGTAGAACACAAGAACAACAACAACAGTAGTATTATGAGTGAGTGTGAGTGAGTTTTGTGTCTATGTGAATGCCTTAGAGTAGAAGTGTATCATGTGGAGAGGTATTTGTGAGTTCTTGTGTCAAACTATGCATGGTTGAATCCAGTATTTAGCAGTACACTACAGTTTTTGTTGATGCTCGAGTAGCACTATATTGTGTGATGTTGCTGATGTAGGTGTTAGGATGTAGGTATCGGGCTCAAGTGCAGGCATTAATATATGCATTTGCACCATTATAGGCAGGCCTGTTAGGGGGAGCAGTCAAGTAAGGCTCGGGTTTGAGTGAATAGATGTTTGTAGTCGGGTAAACCAAGTATGGAAGTAAGGATGGTTCAAATATGGGTATATGTGAACCTGGGTACAAGAGGAAGGGGACAAGGGGGATTATGTGAGCATGTAGCTTGAGAAACGAGCAGCTGAATCCGCATCATGTTGCTATTGGAATTCAGTTTCAGATGGGAACCATTTTGTCTCTGAAATTAAGAGTATCAGGAATACTTATAGAGGAGCAGTAGGAGTAGGGGGTATCCTGAACTGGTTCCAAGTTTTGGTGTGCCCGTACAACACAGTTGGTGAGTTTCACTACTGTGAAGTGCTCAAGCACATTTGGCCAAAGGCAGTGCATCATCTGCTGTTGGTAGAAGCAGAGCAGTGGGCATCCTGATGCAGCAGGTTGGTCACTACAGGCCAGGCAGTGAAGGAATTGACTGGGTCTGTATATAGCACCAAGGAGGAAGTAGCTATGGCCAGTATATTAACTGGTGCACCTACAGTTTTATGGAATTGCATCAGCAGTTGGCAGAGGTGGAGATCTTGGTACCTTGCTGCATATAGTAAGCATATGGATGAATACATTAGCAGCAGATAGATAGGGGTAAGGACTATGCAATTGAGGGGTCAAGTCAGTCATGAGTTTGAGGGTATTAGTGGGTATCAAGGTCTGATACCAAGTGTATAAATAAATTTTAAGTGTACCAGTGAAGGGGAAATGAGTGTTGAGGTAGAGTAAAGTTGGTGTATCCATTAGTGTGAGTGAGAATGAGTTTGTATCCAAAACCTAAGAGGAAGTGTATATGTATCCAAGAGGAGTGTGTTAATCTAAGGTGCAGTCATTTGCTTGACTACAAGTTATTGGGTTTGTAGTCAAGGCAAAAGAGAGTGTTATATATATATATATATATATATATATATATATGGGTGTGTATTCTGGATATATGAGGGTTAAGAGTACTAATAGGTGGAGTGTCAAGGTATTTGTTATGAGATAGTGTGTGTATGGAGTATACCCGATATAAAAACCAGAGAGTAGCAATAGGTAAACTAGTATAAAGATGGGTAGTACCTGTGTAAGTATTAGAGTTTAGTGTATAGGGAGATTATATAAGTATGTGAGTAGAGTATCACCTAGTGTCAGTATGTATCATGAGGAGTGATACCTTGGTATCATGAGGGAGTGAGATATGAGGTGGTGTCTTAGAGTATCAAAGTATAGATAAGGGGGTATTACCTAGTACTAGAGTATCTTGGTGTATGTGTCAAGTATAGAGGTATAAGTGGAGTATTGGAATTGGGTTAAGGTATTTTATATAGAGTATATATGATACTTAGCATAGCCTAGTATTAGTTAATATTAGCAAGTATAACTAGTATTAGCTAATGTAACATAGTATTAGTAAGGTTTGACGTATAATACCTTAGAATTGACTGATTTGACTATATAGGCCAACCAAAAGGACAACTTGATACCCAAATTGGGCAATTGACCTAGTATAGACCCAATAACCTAGTTTGGACCTAGTGTTGACTTAGAGACCTAGTTTTAAGCTAGTTTAGCATGTTTATAATTTCAAAATACTATTTTAACTTATAATTCATATTTAGGTCAGTGTGACACCGAGATGAACACAGTTTGACATTCATTGTTCTGGGACCACAGTCGAGTACATTATCTGATAGTTTTTATTATATGATATTTACTATGATTCATGTACTTAGCGATGTTCTACTTGATTTTTGACACGATGGTACACGGATTGGTATAGTATGGATCCCCGTCATGAGATGTTATTTTTTTTGCTTACTATGTAAGTTATCCTTACTGTACAAGTTATTCTTGTGGAACGTGTCATCGTTTGGATCCATTGTACTATTCGGGGGTGGGGAAGTACTAGCTAGATGTGTGATTATACACTTACTGTGTAAGAGAATGTATTGTGAGTGTTAATCATACACCTCACGTATGATTAGCTAGGCCCTATCGTATTGTGCAAGTTTCCAAGCCGATCCCATGACAACACTAATACTTCAAAACACATAGATAATATAGTTCTTTCATGTCTATTTCATATTCATCGAGATACTCTCTATTATTCTGTCTATACTGTATTCACTATTGTATATCTATTGCTCTGTCTATTTATTCTCAGCCATATAGTTGTGTTTATCCATTTCCCATATTAATATTGTCAGTTATGTTTCAATTATTTATTCTCATCTAGTATTGCACTCTCTATTAATATTTTATAATCTTCGTCATTTAACTGAAACTGCTATTGGGTTGTACTCTTTCCATCCTAACTGGATATATTTTTTCAGATGACTATTTAGAGGATTATTGTCCGACTTTCTACGGACCGTATGAGGGAGTAGCAGATATGGACCATGTAGCTCAAACATGATTGTCGGGAGATCTATCCGGAATCACCAGTTATATTAGTTAGTTCATTTTAGCATTTTGGTACCAAATTTGTTTCCGGCATATACTTAAGAATTGGATATTATTGTTTGAAGTTTAGATATTATATTATTGTTTAGACTTTGTGGTTGTGATTTGGATTCTTCTTTTAAAATCTATCATTTTTTAGTTCTGTGATGTTGAGTATTTTATATTATATTATTATATTTGTGTCTCCTTATGGAGTTGAATATTTATATGAGATTGTTATTAGATAGTCTTGACCTAGATAGCGTTCAACCGTCGATGCTGCGACATAGGCTGGACGTACCCACGTACCCGTGCCCCTATATCGGGTGCTGGTCGTGACACTTCAGGGAAGTCGCTGATGCTT
Source organism: Iris macrosiphon (assembly GCA_036927795.1). Taxonomy (NCBI): domain Eukaryota; kingdom Viridiplantae; phylum Streptophyta; class Magnoliopsida; order Asparagales; family Iridaceae; genus Iris; species Iris macrosiphon. Next base: position 176,004 of record JAYESA010000271.1, read on the forward strand.
CAGGATATGAAGCACGTATCGATGATTGCCAAGAACCTGGTCTCAGGAAGTCGCAATACAGGCCTGAGGATGGACATCAATGTTGGACATATGGTGATATCTTACAAAGGAACATACTTTAAAAAAGTATTTTGTACCGAAGGGATGTTCAAACTTCAACTTTTAACTCCTACTAAGATGATAAATGCAGTCACTTCTTCTGGCTATTCTTTTGAGTTATGGCATAATAGACTAGGATATGTTCATGTAAAAGAATAAATAAAATGTGTAGTCTAGGGCTTATCTCCAAATATGGGAGGTAAGGAGATGGAGAAGTATGAGGTCTATGCGCAAACAAAGATCACTAAAAAATTGGTCAAACGGATAAACTGAAGCACATATCTTCTGGAGTTGGTGTACTCAGATATCTGTGACTTCAAACAGTTCTCCACAAAGGCCAAGATAAAGTATTTCATTACCTGCATGGACGACTACTCGAATATGCGTTCGTCTATCTGCTCAAGTCAAAATATGAAGCATTCAAGAAGTTCAAGAAGTTTAAGGCTAAGGCTGAACGTCAAACAGGGCAATAATCAAGAGACTCAAAAGTGATCGAGGCGGAGAGTATAGATCTATTGAATTTGCATCATTCTGCAAAGAACATAGAATTGTTAATGAGACTATTGCTCTGTATTCTCCTCAATCAAATGGAGTAGCTGAGAGAAAGAACATGACGTTGACAGAGATGATGAAATCAATGTTGTTGACTGAGGGTCTTCCCAACTGCTTCTGGGGAGTAGCTGCCCTGACAGCTACGTTTATTCTGAACAGAGTGCCGTATGCAACTTCCGATGTCACTTCTCATGAACTCTGGTTCAAAGTCAGACCCAACTTGAATGTCATTCGAGTGTGGGAGTGTCGGAGATATGTGAAGCTTTCGGACTTGAAGATACAGAAGCTTGGTACGAGGACTACAAAGACCATCTTCTTGGGTTATGCTGAGAAGAGTGATGCTCGGAGGTTTCTTGATATAGTATAAAGTTATATCATTGAATCTTGCGACGTATAATTCTTTGAAGATAAATTTACAAGATACAAGAACATTGTTATCGCGAATATTTCGGAGAATAATATGGGTGCACAGAAGGTTGAATCTTCCAAAGAAGATGTAGTCTAAGAAGTAGTTGTTATACCAAAGACAATGTTCGAACCAGAACTCGCAGAACCGATGTCTAAGCAAGTGAGAAGATCGAAGGACTTCAGAGAAGATTTTGTCATCTATCACGTGAAAGCAGATCCGCTTACCTATGATTAGACGATGAAGACCAGAAATGCTATCTTTTGGAGGGAGAGTATAACTCAATAACCTCCAATAACACTTGGGTGTTGGTCGATCTGCTTGAAGGAGCTAAACCAATCAGATGCAAGTGGATCTTCAAGAAAAACATAAAGGCCGATGGAACTATTAACAAGTTCAAGGCAAGGCTGGTAGCCAAGGGATTTTCTTAGAAGCAGAGGATCGACTACTTTGACACATATGCTCCAGTAGCGCAGATGACGACCATCAAGATGTTGATTGCTCTGAGTTTAATTCACAAGCTAGTTATTCATCAAATGGATGTCAAAACATCATTCTTGAATAGAGAGTTGGCCGAAGAGATTTACATGCAACAGTCAGAAGGATTTGTCATCAAAGGTCTTGAAGACAAAGTCTGTAAGTTAGTAAAATATTTATACGGTCTTAAACAAGATCCCAAGATGTGGCATGAGAAGTTTGACAAATAAATAAGATCAAACGACTACAGGGTCAGTAAGACGAACAAGTGTGCTTACACAAAGTTCAATGACAGAAGAGAAGTCATCATTTGTCTGTACGTGGACGACATATTAATTCTGGGCACAGATCTAGCACGTATCATTGAGACAGAGAAGTTTCTCTCATCCAAGTTCAGTGTGAAGGACTTGGGAGAAGCGGATATTATTCTGGGGAAAAAGATCATCTGGACGAACACTGGAGTGGTACTATCACAGTCTCATTATATTGAGAAGATGCTCATACGCTACAGATATCAGGATCTTTCAGGGATCGATACTTCGTACAGGTGTGACAAGAAGCTGAAGCCAAATTCTAGGAAAAGCGTCAGGCAGTTGGAGTATTCAAGCATCATCGGGAGTTTAATGTATATGCAACAAATGTAACAAGGCATGGCATAGCTTTCATCGTAGGAATGTTAAGTCGATTTACGAGAACCGAGGTGTAGAGCATTGGAAAGATGTGAAAAGAGTGATGAGATATCTTAAGAAGACTCAGAAGTATGCATTGTACTATAGCGGGTATCCGATAGTGGGGGAAGGCTTTAGTGATGCAAGCTGGTTTTCAGAAGTAGAGAGGAAAAGCTCCACAGGAGGATATGTCTTCTCCATGGGTGGAGCTGCTATATCGAGAAAGTTGAAGAAACAAACAATGCTCTCTCATTCCTCGATAGAATCTGAGTTTTATGTACTGGAAGCTACATCGGATGAAGCAGAATGGCTTCATGAGATCATGTATGATCTTCCATTGGTTGGTGCACAGATTTTGGCGGTACCGATATACTACAACAACCAGGGGACTGCAGCGGTGGCATCAAATGACCTCTTCAATGGTAAGAAGAGAACTGTGCGATTGATGCACATGGCAGTGAATGATCTGATAAAGACTGGAGTTATTACCGTAATTGATGTTCGGAGCCAGGTGAATCTGGCGGATCCGTTCACCAAGGGTCTCAAGCGCCAGCTGATCGAGGACACAACAATCAAAATGGGTTTGAAGATATTCTGATATTGTGTCTTTGTAATTCTACTATTAGATTTTATGTTATTAGTTTAAAGAGAAATCTACTAGGCATCTAGATTTTGGTTTAAAGAAGGATCATTGACTGAGATAATATCAGGAACAGTGGGTAATCCTTTGAGAAGTTGAGGGGTTACGGACCTAAAACCACTGTTGTCTACTACCTGTTCTTTGTGTAGAACAAGTCCTGTGGGAGAATGGCTTAGACACCTTAATGAGTTCTCAGGCATTTTGAATGCCTGGTGTTACGATTCGTACCTGGTGTAAGGATACGAGTACGTGGGTATGTCCAGCCAATGTTGCAGCATCGGCGATAGAACATTGTCTAGGTCAACAATACTTATCTAAACATCTCACACAATATATATAATATATCTGTCAATGATATCTCAACTCCAAATGGAGGAACAATATGATAATATGATAATAAATACTCAATCACAATAAAACTAAAAAAAGATATGGCATGATATGGAATAGAAGAATATAGTAACAAGTCACAATACAAAATCTCAAATATATATACAACACATCTAATATCTAAGATATGCTCACATCCAATATAGTAATAAAATAGCTAAATCTCTTCGACAACTGGCACTATGTCATCATGCTCTAATGGTGCAATCTCAGATGGCTCGCCATCCTGCGGCCCATAGTATGTGGAACACAACTCCTCTAACCAATCATTTGGAAAAAAAAAATCCAATCAGGATTGAAGCGAAGTACAAAACTCAGAAAGCAGTTCCAAATACATTCTAGAGAATATATGACAAGCAATAGAAAAAATACAAGATGCACTAGGAAGTAAAAATACAGCTAAAATATGCAAATAAATACAATAGTACTGGAAAGGCAAATATAGGAAATATAAAATAAACTGTAAGTAAGAGAAACTAGAATACAGTCTATGTGATTTAGAACACAAGTTCGATATATTATCGGCTTGGATTGCACATAATTATTCTAAGGTAACACGATTATACGTGAAGTATATAATCGACATATACATGATTGCGCTATAAGATTGATCACATAACCAACTTATACTCTTTCGCCCCAACCAATACTCATGGATCAAATCATGACATATTATGCATATGATTATAATATAAACATACTAGCACATGGGATAGTGGGAGCACATAAAGTACATAAAAAATAATACCCGATGCACACGATAAAATACAAGTATAAGGAGTATCTGCTGAACACGGTAAGGGGATAACATCTTATGACATGATCCATATAGTATCAGTCCGTGTAATAATGTATTAGAATCAGGTATATCAGTTATAGAACAAGTGATATATACACTATCATAAAATAAAAACTAACAGAGAGATGTACTCGCCTCTGGTCCGGAATAAAATGGTACTCGGTATCCGAGCAGGTGTCACATAATCATAGACATGAAATATCATGTCAATTGGTGCAAAGAAGTGATAAACATGCTAAAATATACTAAACATAATTTTTTTTAGTTCATGCTAGTCAAACTAGACCAAACTAGGCCAATCTAATCCAATACGTTGTTTCTAGGTCCATTCCTAGCTTCTAGGTTGATTACAAGTCTAATCTAGTGAATACTAGGTCTTGGTTAGGTTTCTAAGTCATTACCTAGGGGTATTAGCTATACTAGCTATTAACACTATGTACCTCATATATATATAACTTAGTTAATATGTAATACCTTAGTATAATAATTACCATAGCTAACTCAAGACACTAATTATACCTTAATCACTCACCTCACATTACTTAGTCACTTACCATACCCATGTTCATACCTGACACACTTCCTATACAGATACTACACTGATACTCTACTCTAAACATCACACACACCAATCCTCAAAACCAATCACCTATCTTCCCCCAAAATTGATGCTCATATAGCAATTGCCAATGCTAAATACTGAAACTACAGTTGCTAACTCCCCTCTTAACTCACCTTGCTGCTACTACTTACTCAAATGAACATACACTTCAACCCATTGTCTGCAATACTGCTTACAAGGCCAATATTTCCTGTACCTAACCTCTAAACTGGAAGCAATGACCACTGCAATTGTAGTCATTGTCCAACTCTAATCCTACAGGCTCCCACATCCTCCGACATATGCCCAAGTTCCCAAGTGTTGCTCAGTTTTTCCTCGAGCTGTACAAGTCAATGTTGGCTCATTGAACACCACAAGTACCAAGTGCATTTGTGTGCTCACTGAACCTGGGCTCTCCCTACCTGAATGCTATCATTGCCTGCTAGGTGACAACATCGCAGTTGCTGATGGCACAACCATCTGATACAAGAAACCTTGTCTCCAAATTCTGATACTCTAGTATCAATTCTCAGTGATACTACAAAAGCTCTCTGCACATACCCACAGACACACACCTTGCACAAAATACACTAATGCATATATATATATATATATATATATATATATATATATATATATATATATATATATATATATATATATATATCCGACTATACAAATCTATGTACTTACTTGCATAATGCAACTTCTTAACTTACCTTTCCTTGCTAATGTTGTGATCAAAAGGTAGTACACTAATGCACTGTTGCTGCTATCTCCTTAATATCCAGTGCACACAGGCCTTGCCTGACACTCACACATGCACACAAGTAATCACTAGTACATAGGTATCATCAGATAAGCATGGATATACTCTAGCATATATAAATATATATACATAAAGATTTTGTATGCACATAACCCACACTAATGGCCATTTCACCAAACACCTTGAGTGCACCAATGGAATACCATGATACGCATCCAAACGAAGTATCAAAACCCTCAATTCTCAACTATTACCAATTATACATATCTAATACATATATAAATAACTAATGCAACTAATTACTATAAAAAATTGAAGAAAATTTATACTAATCATGCAAAATACCCAAATTAGACTCTCGTATCACGAAGTATCATGATACGGCCTACTCGTATCCAATTATGGACATGTATGTAGTCCTAAAACTCCAATCTAATTCTAATTAGACCAAATTGGTCTCATGACACACACTTAATGCATCAATCTCATAATTCGTCCTAGTTGGGCACAAAAACCTATATAAAAGTTATGACATAGTTCTTCCTCCTATGGGTAGCCTAAGCCATGGAAGGGTTCCTAATGGTCAAATGCATGAATAAGAGTCTAATTGAAAGATAAATTTAAAATTATACCTATTGGGGGATGGATTCCCAATGAATTGCTTAAATGGACACGATCAAAACATAATCTTTTTGCCAAATCCTTCTCTCTAAGTGCTCTTGCCAACCTCAAGCTTCTAGTCTCCTTAGATGGTAAAATTGGAAGGGAATGAGAGTGAATTGAGAAAATTTAGTGAAGGGACAAAATAATTAAAAAATAATATAATTGGGGATCTAGAATGAATGAACTAATGAGAGAGAGAGAGAGACCCCCTCCTATAGTGGCTAGCCCCTTGCCCCTCTCCCAAGCAACTATGCAAAGTCCAAAATGCCCCCACTAGTTTTCATGTAGGTATTTAATTAGGGAGGGTAAATTATGAAGCTTTTATTCTAATGAATGGTTAATTCTAATCCCTTAACTAATAAATAGGGTTGAGTCTATAGGCCTATCCCAGTGGTTGGGTTCAAGTGTCATGATAAGTCTAATTAGGTCTACTAGGGTCAAGTTCAATAAATAGGCTAGCTACTAACCTAAAATAAATAAATAGCACAACACATAATAAATAATTAGTAGCACAATATATAAATATTTAATCACTAATTATAAAATATGTTAAATGACAAAAATATCCTCATCAAAAAATATGGTAGTGACAATTCTACCCTCCTTAGAAAAACTTTGTCCTCAAAACTTAAAGAAGGAACTATCACTACAACAACAATCACAACAAGAAAAAAATTACCTCATGGCTCAAAATGATAAGGGTATCGCTCGCGCATCTCGGCTTTCCTCTCCCAGGTAGACTCTTCCGGAGAGTGATGCCTCCACGCGATGCATACCAAGGGAATCGTCTGGTTCAGTAACACCTTCTTCCTGTGATCTAGAATATCCATCGGCTGCTCTGGATAACTGAGAGTCGGACCCACCTCGATCTCTGAGTGATCCAATACATGCCTAGAGTCTGCCACATATCGTCTCAGTTGTGACACATGGAATACGTTGTGCACTCCCTCTAGTGTATGTGGCAAGTCTAGTCTGTAGGCCACTGCACCGACTCTCTCAAAAATATCGAAGGGTCCGATGTACCGTGGACTAAGCTTCTCGCCTCCACCAAGCGAACCATGCCCCGTGTCAGAGAAATCTGCAAGAACATCAGATCGCCAACCTAGAATAAAATACAGCTTTAACACTCAATATAAAACTGTCACTACCACATTTCCAGATAAGGGCATTTGTGTAATTTTACTATTTTGAATAATTATGTATTTAATTAATCTGCTGAGTTTTATAAACTATTTATATATTGTTAGTTGTGTTTGGTTTAGGCTAAACCCTAGTTTGAAAACCAAATTCTAGAGAAACCCTAGAATTCCAATTTTTGGTTTGAACCTCAAACCCTAGAATGACTAAACCTTAGTTAATTAGGTTCTTCATGACCTAACCTGGGGGAGTCACCTAAACCTATGCACTAGAAACCCTAACCTAGTTTTAATATAAAAGGGAGCCACCCTCAACCCTTTCTTCATGAAGAAACCAAACCCTAGCCTCCATTAAAAAAAAAAACCATTTTTCCCCACCCCAAATTCGGAATCTAACCCTAGGGATTCCATCCTCCTCCTCCAAAGCAAGGGAATCAAGGAGCTTGGGTCAAGGAACCTTGGGGAAGAAGAACCTTCATAGGAAAACCATCTCCCTATAGGTAAAATCCGAATTTCTATCCATTTATTTCTGTTTTTCTGTTGTTAATGCCCATTAGGAAGCCCCCTATTGTTTAGATGTTCATTTAGGGTTTTGATTTGGGTTTTGGTGACCTACATGGGATTTCCCCAATCTCGTGAACCCTAACCCTAGAGGTTTGCTAGTGGACCGGTTTCATTCTCAATGTATGGTTTAGATCTCGGTTCTTAGGGTTTGGATTGGGAATTTATGGGTACTTGTGTAAATCCGTTTTCTGCACTTCTTGTGTTCGATGAAATGTTTATTAGGAACGTATCTACCTAATGTATTCAAATTCCTGCATATTTTGATGTATCAAACTATATACATAATATAACTTGTGTAGATAGCTGTGTGTTGGTTCCCTGTTCAGTCGAGTGAAGATTGCTGTGCAGTGAGTTGTTCTGTACTAGGATTCCCTGTGTTTCAGTTAGTATATCCTGTGTGTATTTGGGTTCTCTTGAGTTTGGGCATCAGGGATTTGGAAACTGGTGATTTAGTGTATCAGTAACTTAGGTGGAATTCCCTGTGTTGTGTCAGCAAGTACCCGTGTCTGTGTTTATTTGTGTGAGTATCCAGTGTGTCTCTGTGAGGTAGCAGTGTCTACTTGTCTCAGTGTCTAGAACTGTGTGTGTATCAGTTTCAGTCTGTGACCATGTGCCACTGTATCAGTGTGCAGTGTCTCCCTGTGTGTGAACCAATGTGTACCTGTGTCAGTTTAAATTCTGTAGACCAGTGTAGGAATCAGTACCTGGGGAGAGTGACAGTGTATCCTAGAACTCACAGTGTGTAGGTGAACCTATGTGTCTGTGGTTCTCTAACCATGTATAATTTAGTGTCAGATTATCTATGTGTTGAATGCCTGTGAGTGTGTACATGTGTCTGGGTGTATCAGTGTAAATACCTGCATATGTGTGTGTGTTAAGTATCTGAGTGTGTACCTACCTGTGTCAGTGTTCTAATGACTATGAGTTACCTATGTGAATTATGTGTGTGCAGGATTTTATTTCTAGTATGTAAAGTTTAGTGTAGATGTAGGTTAGTGAGGAACCTGTGGTTGCCTTAAGTTTCAGTATGTGCAACTGTGTAGTGTAGATTCTGTGAGTATAGTGTGTAGCTATGTTAGTTGTGTGGAGTTCTAAGTTTAGTAAGTTATGAGTTTAATGCCTGTGTAATTGTATATAGGACTATAAATCTGTGTGAGCACTGAGAATGCTGAATTCTGAGAGAGAGAGAGCAGTGAACAATGTTGTGTTTCAGTGTGTAGTCTAGTGTGTGTTATTATCTGTGTGTGAATAGAGTTTTGTCCCAGGTTCAATAGTGCGCTGTGAGTGAAATTCCTAGGTTCCTGTGTGTAGAATACTGAAAGTATACTTGCCTATGTGTACCAGTATGTGTTAGTGTTCCTGTGTTGAGTAGCAGTAAAATTCCAGAACCTAGTGTGTGAGTAAACTGTGAAACCTGTGTGCACTAGCATGTGTATTAATGCCTGTGTGTTAGGGCCTTGTGTTAACTGTGCAGAATATACCAGTATAGTGTGAGTGCAGTGTGTGTCTCTAGGTATCAATTCCATCTTCACAGTGACTGTGTGTTGTGTACCTGTTTTGTGAAACTGTGTAAGTGTGGTGCATCCAACTGTGCACTGAATTCAGTGTCAGCAAGCACAGGCAGTGTATAGTAGCTATATGCTTCTCTCAGAAATTTGACACTGTGGTATCAGTATTTAGGGGTTTTAGTATAGGATATACCCACTGCTATTCGATACCTATAAACTATAGGGTTAAGTATCAGTAGTTTAGTGTATTAGTCAGTGTTAAGGGTGAAGTGTGAGTAGTGCTCTAAGGTAACAGTGGATACCTAGGTAAGATACAAGGGTATGAGTAATGTATTTATTTGCCAAGGTTTTGAGAACTAGCATAGGTATATGAGTTAATATACATGTATGATATAAATAGCTAGTATAAGACTAATACTAACTCGTATATACTAATTACCTTAGTATCAATGACAATTATAGTTAATATGACTAGTATGGTTAAGTATGGCATAGGCAGCTCACCAAAGACCTAGAAATGGCCTAACACCCTCATTTCAACTTAGCTAATCACTTTTATCATTCCAAACACCATTTAACATTGATATCTTATATATAGGTCATTGTGATCCCACTTTGGACATCGATCCTCACACTTTGCTCAGGACCACAGGCGAGTACATTCTCTGACAGTTTTCATTGTTGATTTCTCCTATAAATTCAGTTGTAGTTCATACTTGATTCTGACACTATGGATACACGGGTTAGCACCCTAGATCCCCATCATGAGGAGTCGTGATTGGAATCCATCATGCTAGATGGGGGATGGGGAACTATTAGTAGATTATGTGATCATATCCAAACATTTACATGCATCATAGCTCACCCCACTTCTCACGTCGGGTACGGCCTGACCATTTATATGCATCATAGCTGTTATATATGATTAGCCTGACCACTACATGCATCATAGCTAACCATATGGTTAGCCTGACCTACAAGAATCATAGCTAATCATATATAACCAGCCTGATCTAGTCCCAAGCCGATCACATAATAAACTGATATTTCAAACACTTAGCTAGATGTCTATTCTTTATTCAGATTCACTTGTTCTAGCATTCACTGTTTATTATTCATTGCTAGATGCTCTATTGCCTATTTCATTTCTCCAGTACTTTACCTTTCCTGTATTTCTTCTTATCTTGTATTCTTACACTGTTTATAGTTTTTGTCAATTTAATGAAACTGCTGTTAGTGTTTGTGCTTCGCTCCAAGCCTGACTGGATAACATTTTTCAGAGGACCTGGAGAACTTGTGCCCCACTCATTACGGCCCAGGAATAGAGGGAGATTTCACTCCGAAAATACCAGAGGAGTTGCCTATTCTAGAGGAGATCTTACCTGCCTGTTCTTAGATTATTTTTCTGTATTATTGTTTTAGACTGAGACTGAGTTGTATTTATTATTTTGTGACTTTGTGAGGTCATCTAGACCCAGGACTTGAGTTGGACTTATTATGGTTGGTTATTATAGAACTCTTTTCCATTCTCTTCGTGCCATTATTTCTTATAGCTTGTGATTGAGTATATTTATAGAACTGTGGATTATTATTATTGTCCTCCGTACGGAGTTGAGACTATTGACAGGATATATATTATGTTGAGACCTAGACAGCGTTCTACCGCCGATGCTGCAGCGTAGGCTGGACGTACCCACGACTCATGCCCAAATTTCGGGTGCGGGTCGTGACAAAAACAAGCAATAAAAAGCAATACAAAATAAAACCTATACCTCAAACTCCAAAGGTCTCTGGCGGCTGTCGGCCCAATGCCACTGTCTATCCTGTGCCACCCGAAGTCTATCTCTAATAAGCTTCAACTTCTCTGCTGTATCCACTACCATCTCTGGACCTAACAAGGCTCTTTCACAAACATCATCCCAAGATAGAGGAGTGCGACATCTCCATCCATATAAAGTCTCGAATGATGACATCTCAATGCTGGCCTGGTAACTGTTATTGTAAGAAAATTTTACCAGATAAAGATAATCCTCCCAAGAGCCTCTAAAATCCAAAACACAAGTACGAAGTATGTTCTCGAGAGTCTGAATAGTCCTCTTCGACTACCCTTCTGTCTGAGGGTGATATGTGGTACTAAACTTGAGCTGGGTACCCAAGCTAGCCTGCAAACTCCTCCAGAAGTGGGATATAAAGCGATTATCCCGATTTGAGACGATGCTCATAGGAACTCTATGCAATCTAATAATTTGTCGCACATATATCTCCGCTAGCTTCTCCGTAGAGGTACCCACTTTAAATGGCAAGAAGTGGGCCAATTTAGTCAACCTGTCTACGATGACCCAAATTGTGTCTTTTTTTCCTGGAGAACGCGGAAGCCCCGATACAAAATCCATGGTCACATACTCCCACTTCTACTCTGGGATGGATAAAGTCTGAAGTAAACCTCCCGGCCTCTACCTCTCTGCTTTTACCTGCTGGCATACTAGACACCTGGATAAAAAGTATGCCACCTCCCGCTTCATACCATACCACCATACATGTGTAGCGCCCCGCTCCGCGTAGGCGCTATGTACAAGTGATATCGCCTTGCTTGCTCGAACGAAAGTCATCTCGGAGAGTTCCCGACCGATTAATTAATATCAGTGGGCAGAACTGCATTCTCTGATTCTTGTACGACTTAATAATGAATCTGAGTTTTTGAATGCTTGTTTGCTTAAGAAGAATGTTTTAATAAGAGAATGATAGAACCGACTCGGCATGCTAATAAGAGAACTCACATATCTTGTCATTGAAACATATATTCTGCCTAACTAGAGAATATGTATACTTGTCAGAATGTGATAGAACCATTGACATGCTAAAAGAAAGATAGAAATGTTGCATGCTTAGAAACACCGACACAGCTATCGAACGAACCCTTGCTATGCTAAGAAAGATAAGTAAATGAATCGCGTGAATATGTCCCTTTGTAATATGCAATGAAAGAGATAGTTTTGCATATTAGATATGAAATCAATCATGCTTGCCATTATATATTTTGCTTGTCTGTTTGCTATATCGAACTGTTATAAGTCTTGATTCGTATAAGCATAGTCTAATAGTCTGCCCTGACGTCCGGTCCTTCAGGATCTTGGGGGGTGTGCTATTAGATATGTGAAGAGATGTGTTTGCCTGAATGAATGAAAGAGAGAGTCTAATAGTACGCCCTGACGTCCGGTCCTTCGGGATCTTGGGGGATGTGCTATTAGATTATTGGAAAGATGTGTTTGCTTGAATAATTGAAAGAGAAGAGTCTAATAGTCCGCCCTGACGTCCGGTCCTTCGGGATCTTGGGGGTGTGCTATTAGATTGTTATATGCTTGTGAATGTGAATATGATTGTATATTATTTGAATGTTTCTTGTCATGCATTGGTCTCGGACAACTTGTGTACAAGGTGAAAGTCTCTCAATCGGTTTCTGGGACACTGGGAATCGATCGGTCCGAAAGGGATTGTGAGAGCACCCTAACGTCCGGTCCTACGGGATCTTGGGGGTGTTATTGTCCAAAAATGGAGAAACCCATGGACCGTCATATAGATAGGGCGCATGCTAGGTTTACCTTCTTGCATACCTATCATTGTTGACACCAAAGATTGATTCATAAGTTTGTCCCTATATACATATTGTGGCTAACTTGTGTGTCTGCTGCAGGGATAATCGTTCGGCTATGGGGTAGGAAATATGAGTTTATACATAAGCCTTCTTGTTTATTTTGTTTGCATCGTAGAGATTATCTGTTAGTGCTTCATGCATTACATCGGTCAGACAATGACTATTAGTGCAGAGCTGAACCTCGGTCACAGCTGCTAATAGTATCAGAATAGGAGTCATTGGTTAGCTGGATTACCGCTACCAATCCTGAGTTTCTCGGGGACCGACCTCTGATTGATAGTTCAACTTGTGTGCTTGATTGAATGATATTTCCTATATGCTACCTTGCCCCAAAGAGTTAGATTTTGGATGCACAATACATGTTGTGCACTACACGATAGAGCATTGCCCCGATCGTATCCTTATAAGTTTGATTATGCAAACTGTTTCCAAGTTATGTTTTCAAAAAGATGTAATCTGACTATAGTTCGGAGCTGCATGAAATGAACTTAAGTAAAACTAGCAAGATCACTAGTAATGCAAATATTTTGCCACATGATTACTTAGTGTGGGTTTCAGGGGATGTAGCTTCTCTTCAGTTGTTTTATCTTACCATTACTTGTATAAAGTGCTGACCCACCAATAGTTTGCTTGTTCTCAGGTGCCTGATCGTCCGAGGAAGCGATAGCCGTGCCTCATCCCAAGGAACCAGAAATCTGGAGTCGATGCCTTGAGCCGCATCGAGTTGTGCCTGCTTCGAGTTGCTTTCGTATAGAGAGACATAATGTATGGAATGGTGTCATTGTAATAGAGAGATAGAGTGCTTGAGCGAATTATAACCTCGGCCATGCGCCGCTTGTAACACTTGTGAATATCAATAAAGAGCATATTTTCTTATGCCATTGTGTTCTTCACTTTTCTGCAATATATGTGTCGCTGCTTCAGTATTGAATAGCTTACTTGCCCTTGTATTAAAGCTTTGGCCTTGTGCAAGCGCACTTTAGGCTTGCACGGCATCAGACCCATGCGAGGACGATCGATTTCGTAGGGACCAAAGCGAGGACGAACGGCCCTGCGGGACCGGGGCGTGACAACATGCTCCTTCAATTCTCTATCAAGTCTCTATATATCTTATTGGCACCTGAATGCATAGAGTACTAAGATCGATGCGCCTCCTAAAGAACCTACTCGCGCAACTCTCCACCCGGCACACATAATCTGGTACCGTGTCGCAACAAACCATCATTAACAATAGTAAAGTCCTCTAATAATCCCATCTGAACATGCACCCTGATACGCCTCAGAGACTCATCATCATATTATACATCCTTGATCCTATCCATTAGCTCAGTATGTATCTATAATCCCCACATCTATGCCTCGATACTAGGGACTAGTACCTCAATGCCCAAACTCTCAAGATCGGCCAATAAGTGTCTATTCGTAGTCAAGTAGATAGCTATTGGGTACCTATTTAAGGCATCAGCGACTATATTAGCCTTACTCGGATGGTACTGCAAAGATATGTCAAAGTCCTTCATCAACTCCAATCATCGCCGATGTCTCATGTTTAGCACTTTCTGTGTAAACGCGTACTTCAAGATCTTGTAGTCTGTAAAGATATCTACACGCTCTCCATACAGATAGTGTTTCCATAGCTTTAGATCAAAGATGACCGTTGCCAACTCTAAATCGTGGGTAAGGTAATTTTTCTCATAAAGATATAATTTCCTGGAAGCATAGGCAATCATCTTTCCATTCTGCTGCAAGATACAACCCAAACCCTTCCCTGAAGCATCACTATAGATAATGAATCCATCTAATCCTGATAGCAATGTCAATACTAGAGTAGTTTTTAATCTCCTCTTCAGCTCATCAAAAGCGGCCTGACAATCCTCACTCCAAACAAAATCCATATCCTTTCTGGCCAGCTTAGTCATCGGCTCTGCAATCCTAGAGAAGTCATGTACAAACCTCCTGTAATAACCTGCCAGCCCTAGAAAGCTCCTGATCTCTACCACTGAACTTAGAGTAGCCCACGATTCTACTGTCATGATCTTCTTTGGGTCCACTGAGATCCCTTCACCTATAATCACATGACCAAGGAATTCAACCTTATCAAGGAAGAACTCACACTTCGATAGCTTTCCATAAAGTTTCTCCTTCCTGAGAGTCTCCAGAACTATCCTCAGTTGCTCCTCGTGATCCTCCGGGGTCTTCGAATACACAAGGATATCATCAATGAATACTACCACAAACTTATCAAGATACTAGTGAAATACCTTGTTCATCATATTCATAAATACCGTCGGGGCATTGGTCAACCAAAATGGCATCACCATAAACTTAAACTGCCCTTAGCGAGTCAAAAAATCTATCTACGAAATATCTTCCTTCTTCACTTTCACTTGGTGGAAACCTGACCTCAAGTCTATCTCGAAAAATAACTTTGCTCCGCTCAACCGATCGAAGAGATCATTTATCCTCGACAGTGGTTATTTATTCTTAATAGTGAGGTTATTCAGAGCCATGTAGTCGATACACATGCGCATCGACCCATTCTTTTTTGGTACAAACAATACCTGAGCACCCCATGGTGATGAACTGGATCTGATAAACCCTTGTCTTGCAACTCATCCACCTGCTTCTTCAACTCTGCCAGTTCACTATTGTTGACTCTATAGATGTGCTGAGATATCGACTCTGTGCTTGGCACCAAGTCTATTGAGAACTTTACATCTCTGTTTGGCAGCAAGCCCAGCAACTCTTCCGAGAAAATATCCATAAACTCTGCTATCAACAAAAGTGGTGGTTCATTCTCTTCCACCATGGCTCCATAGATGACGCCCTCACTTTGCCCCACTGCTCCTCTGGAAATCTCAAACTCTGGCTCTTTTGGCGGTTTAAACAATACTCAGCCTGCACGACAATCTATACTAGCATGGTGCCTACTCAACTAATCCACCCGAGTACTATATCGTAGCTCAAAAATGGCATTACGAGTAAGCATGTACTCAAGTCTCGGCCTCCCAGTATAACTCTATGATCCTTGCAAACATCACTGGCCAGGATAATGCCATCCCCAGTCGTGATCTTATAAGTCATAGCCAAAGGTTCGACCTCTAAACAATGCTTAAGAGCAAAAGATACATACACAAAGATATGGGAATACCGGAATCAAATAAAGCATAAGATGGAAAAGAATCGTGAAGAAGTAAAATTGAAATCACATCCCCTACTGACTCGGTCTCCTTGACCATCAGGGCAAATGCTCTCCCTTATTGTGCACCTCTCTGTTGCTGGTGCTGAGCAAATCTCTGCCGTTGCGTCTACAATGGAGGTCCCTTCTGCTGACCCACAGATGGCCTCGCTGGTACTTCCTAAACTGGAGCTCCACCCTGAGATGTACGTTTGGAAGACACAAGATACTCTCTCAGTTGATAGTCGGCTGATCGATACAATAAATACCTGCCCAACCTTTTCCTGCCTTAAATCTTGATCCGGTTGGGATGAGCACTATATAATTGGGCTTGTGGCTAGTCTGTCTGAGTCGTAGCTTGGTATTTAGAAGCTTCAGCATCCTCTTGCCACAGACAAAATGCGATGATCCTTTCCAACTCATGGATAGGCCTCTATTGAAACGAGTCCAATAGTTTTCGTGTTTTGTTACTTGGTTTTCTTGACGTCGCTTTGGGATTTTATTTTGGTGTTGCTTTTGATTTGCTTAGTTTTCGCTGTTGGCCTTCTCGCTTGGCGCTTTGGTTCTTGGAAAGTTTGGGAGGAAGGATAGGCAAAGGATTCTAACTCGGTGCTCGTGGTATTACAGGTCCGCGTAACTGATGTTTGATCATCGTTAGGCGGGACTCCTTCTTTCAACACTTTCCCTAATCGGTGGGTGGTTCAGACCCTTCTTTACTTCTTCATCATGTCCTCCTCTCTAATGATTAAAATTTTCAATCGATGATGCCCGGCTGAACGCCTAGAAAATTCTTAGCCACAATGCATGCCAGCCACTAAGAAAGGAATATGGAAATTGTAGACTAACTGGTATATCATGTTGAAGCCAGTTCATTTTGGAGGCGTGTATTTTCAATCTATATAAGGGCATAATATATGGACGACAAGGCTTATCTGATGGAGCGTGCCCTACCTTTTGAGTTTCTCTTTTGTAATGCAAACCAAGTAGCCGAGAGGCGCATCAAATGAATACTCTATATAAATTACTCTGAATTATTAATGAAAAGCATGTTTTCTTCCTATACTCTGTGTTCAACTATCTGTGAAAGTATTTTCTAACTTGTGTTTCAAATGGATTCCTATCACTGCACGTTCTTGCCTTGTGCGAGTGCAACTCCAGGCTAGCACGACATCACTTCCAAGCGAGGATGATCGGTTTTGCAAAGGATCCAAGTGAGGGCGATCGACCCTTGCAGGATCGGGGCATGACATGTTGGTATCAGAGCCAGGTTTTACTTCATTGGGTTTTTAAAAGATATTTTAAAAGTTTGATGCGTCTATCGATTGAATGCATTCAACGTCCGCTACATGAGATGAATCGCCCTATACAATGAGCCTATAGACAAAAATTATCATTTTTTGAGTGTTGACAAGCTACTCTCTTTTTGTAGCAATGACAAAGAAAAATATTGCCGCTACAAGCAGTGCTCAGTCTGTCCAGAATGATCCGGCAAGTTCTGGAGAATCCGATGAGCGGGTTCAAACGATATGACGGAGAGGCTTATGCATCTAATAGAGGTACAACAACAACAAGCTACCACTCAACAGGCACAGATTCAGGCTCAGTTCACTTCTCAACAAAAGCAGATGGATACCATAATACAAGTGATCGCATCTTTGGTGCCCAGCAATGGCACAGCCACGGTGACGCATGTCGCACTGCCAGCTGTGGCAGTAGAAGATGAATCTGAGGAGACGCAGGCTTTCACTAAGAATTCCTACAGAGTGGCTGAGTTCACTAAGATGCACCCACCAACATTCAACGGGCGAGCAGAAACGGACGTAGTGATGGGATGGATAGCAAAACTCGAAGGACTCTTTAACCTGGTTGGCATTAAAGGGTCCAAACGAGTGGCTTGTGCATCGGTGCAATTGGAACTGCATGCGCATGATTGGTGGAAAGCCACCAAGCAAGGGATTTATGATGCCAATTCCAACTATACGATCACCTGGAAGATGTTCAAATCTTCCTTCATTGAATAATATATCCCAAGGGCAGTACAACAACAAAAGGAAGATGACTTCAACAATCTGGTACAAGAAAGTATGTCCATTGATGACTATGATTCAAGGTTCACAAGACTCGCTAAGTTTGCCGGATACTTCTTGCCTAACCAGCAGGTGTGGTTCTATCATTTTCAAAAAGGTTTGAATGACGACCTGCGTGGGGATGTCATAAATCAAAAATGCCAGACCTACCGAGAATGTTAGAAAGATGCCCTTAATAGCGAACGGATCTTTGGGCGCAATTTCCAAAAAACAAATGTACAGACCCCCGCACTAATTTCAACAAGCAGCCACATAAAATCGGAGGGTCTTGAATGCCAAAGCGTCCACACACATCCGAGCATATGGGTCCACCTCAAGGACTGCATTGCCATAGGTGCGGCAAGATAGGACATCAGGTGACTGAGTGAACTGTAGGATATTTTAATTGTGGCCGCTTGGACCATAAAGTATTTGACTATCAAGACGGAAGGCCGATCGTCAGACAACAGTCAAACCAGAATAAGGGACCTCCAGCACATGGTGCCAATGATATACCAATGAACCCATAATGTCAGGGTGCCCATGGCCGAGTCTATGCTTTGACTCGGGATGAGGCATCTGCCTCCGACACTGTTGTGACAGGTACCTTACTTTTTAAAGATTTTCCCGCTAGAGTCTTATTTGATTTAGGTGCTACGCATAGTTTTATATCTGCTGATTTTATTGTTGAGAATAAATTAGCTTATACTCCATTAAATATGAACCTTTGGGTGAGTACCCCTTCGGGAGTCGACATGTCCGCCAATGCGATCTATAGGGACGGCTATATTTGCATCAGAGGCAGGAAGATTTTTTTAGATGTTATTATTCTAGACATTAAGGAATACGATATTATTCTTGGAATGGACTGGTTAGGTGCTTGTCATGCAACGGTCGAGTGTGCGGAGAAGCGAGTCATATTTTGTCTACCCGATGAGGAAGTCTTCTACTATTCGTGCAGCACTGCACCGAAGACGACGATGGTGATATCAGCAATTACGGTTAGGCGCATGTTGTATTCGTGCTGTGAAGGGTACTTAGCCTCTGTCTTAGACACCCGGCCGGAAGGTGCAAATGCAGCTCAAGCCGATGTCATAGCAGATTTCTCCGACGTGTTCCCGGATGAGCTACCTGGAATGCCACCTAATCGAGAGATCAAATACGCCATTGACACCTTTCTGGATATGCAATATCGAAGGCACCCTACCGAATGGCCCCAGTAGAGCTAAAGGAACTGAAGGTGCAGTTACAAGATTTGTTGGACCGAGGATACATTCGCCCAAGCATTTCTCCATGGGGAGCCCGGTGTTGTTCATAAATAAAAAGGATGGATCAATGCGGTTGTGCATAGACTACCGAGAACTGAATAAGGCTACCATGCGGAACAAGTACCCGTTACCAGGATAGACGACATCTTTGATCAACTACAAGGCACAACAGTATTCTCTAAAATTGATCTCAGGTCGGGCTAGCACCAATTAAAAATTAAATCCGATGACGTCCCCAAGTCAGCATTCCAAACCCGATACGGGCACTATGATTTTTTTATAAAGTCGGTCAGCTTGACGAACGTCCCAGCAGCTTTCATAGATCTGATGAACCGCATATTATGGCCATTCTTAGACAATTTTGTTGTCGTATTTATTGACGACATACTAATCTATTCCAAGAATAAGACAGAACACAAGGAACACTTAAAGATCGTGATGTAGACATTACAGGAGCATCGGTTGTTCACAAAGCTCAGCAAGTGTGAGCTCTGGTTGAACAGCATGGCGTTCTTTGGACATGTTATCTTGGCAGAAGGCGTCATCGTAGAACCAAAGCAGATAGAAGCGGTGGTGGATTATAAGTAACCTACGTCAGCCAGTGAAGTTCGTAACTTTCTGCGCCTAGCGGGATACTACCGTAGGTTCGTGAAATATTTTTCTAAAATGGCCTCGCCTTTGACTCGCCTTACTCAGAAAGTGATTTCATTCAAGTGGAGTGACGAATATGAAGCTAGCTTTCAGGAGCTAAACCAATGGCTCATTTCAGCTCCAATACTTGCACTTCCTGATAGAGTAGAAGATTTTTCAGATATACAACAATGCTTTGGGACTCGGCTTAAGGTGTGTTATCATGCAGAGGGACAAGGTAATATCGTACGCCTCAAGACAATTGAAGCCGAACGAGAAAAACTACCTAACACATGACTTGGAATTGGCGGCAATTGTGTTCGTACTGAAGTTATGACGGCATTATCTATATGGTATTGCTTGTAAAATCTATATAAACCACAAGAGCCTCAAGTACCTATTCACCCAACGGGATCTGAACCTCCGGCAGTTGTGCTGGCTAAAAATGATAAAGAACTACGATATAACGATCGTATATAAGTCAGGCAAGGGAAACGTCATTGCTGATGCTCTGAGTCAAAAGCAAGTGGGCTCGCTATCCATAAATAATCGTCTACTTCAGGATCTAGAGGCGATGGGCATCGAATATCGAGTTTGACATTGAGGAATGCAGCTGGCTCTACTCCATCTTGAGCCGAGTTTATGTGATAGAATCAAGTCTGCTCAGAGGGACAATCAGTTCCTAATGAAGATGCGTGGGCTGATCTCGACGAAAAAGACGTCCAACTTTGTGGAAGGCAAAGATAGGACCTTACCGATGAAAGGAAGATTATGTGTTCCTAGCAATCCAGAACTCCGAAAGAAAATCATGACAGAGGCACACTTGCGAAGTATTCCTTAAATCTGGGGAGAACCAAGATGTACAAGGACTTATACATGACCTTCTGGTGGCACGATATGAAGCAGGATGTGGCGATCTTTGTGTCACAGTGTATGGCCTATCAACAGCTGAAAGATGAACATCAGAGACCGGACGGGGAGCTGCAGAACCTCGCTATTCCCGAGTGGAAATGGGACAACATTGCTATGGATTTTATCATGGGCTTTCCAAAGACGTCGCGAGGGCATGATGTAATTTGGGTCATAGTTGATCGTTTGACCAAATCTGCCCACTTCCTTCCTATAAAAGTTACATGGAGTGTCGATCGGTTAGCACAGATTTATATTGACGAGATTGTCCGACTACACGGAGTACCTGCCTCAATCGTCTCGAACCGCGACCGACGTTTCTTATCTCATTTTTGGACTAGTTTACAGTCTGCTTTGGGCACAAAGCTAAAGTTCAGTACCGTATATCAACCCTAGACTGACGGCTAGACAGAAAGGACGAATTAGATACTTGAAGATATGTTGCGATAGTTACGATCGATCTAAAGACTATTTGGGACATGCACCTTCTGTTAGCGGAGTTCACGTACAACAACAGTTACCAATCGAACATTCTTACGGCACCGTATGAAGCGTTCTATGGGCGAAAGTGTCGATCTCCAATCTGTTGGGACGAAGTCGGCGAGCAACATGTACTCGGGCCAGAGCTAGTAGAGCAGGCCGTTGAGAAATTTCGCTTGATTCTGGAAAGACTCCGTACTGTACAGAGCTGACATAAAAGCTATGCCAATGCTCATTGAAGACCGTTGGAGTTTATGGTCGGATATCATATTTTCTTGAAAGTGAAACCAATGCATGGATTGATGCGCTTCGTATTAAGGGCAAAATTAAATCCCATATTTGTTGGCCCCTTTAAAATAGTTGAGCGAGTGGCAACTGTGGCCTATCAGATTGCACTATCCCTCGCCCTGGCTGAAATGCACGAAGTCTTCCATATCTCTCAACTTTGAAAGTATGTGCATGATCCGAGTCATGTGGTTAACTTTGATCAGTTGGAACTACTGTAGAAGCATGAAAAATACTGGGAATTGTTCGCATATTTTACAGTCAAAACCCCCAACATACATGAAGTCCCTCCCCGCGTAAAACAGAGCTTCAAGTATGTTTGGCGTAAAATATGGCTTCAGAGCTGTCCGCGTAAAGCAGAGCTTCAGAGCTGTCCGCGTAAAACAGAGCATCAAGGCTGTGTGGCATAAAATATGGCTTCAGAGCTGTCCGCGTAAAGCAGAGCTTCAGAGCTGTCCACGTAAAACAGAGCTTCATGGCAGTTTGGCGTAAAATAGGTTTTCAGAGCTGTCCGCATAAAACAGAGCTTCAAGGCTGTGTGGCATAAAATATGGCTTCAGAGCTGTCTGCATAAAATAGAGCTTCAAGGCTGTTTGGCATAAAATAGGGCTTCAAAGCTGTCCGCATAAAGCAGAGCTTTAGAGCTGTCCGCGTAAAGCAGAGCTTCAAGGCTGTGTGGCGTAAAAGGTTGTTATACCTTCCTGCGTAAAGTTTAAAATATGTTGTTTTTAATACAGCGTAAAGTTGTACGAGGAACTCTTCGTATTCCTCGGATGAATTTTTCAGACAAATCAGTGAACCTGACATCTGACAAAAGTACTGCACGGTGATCGAGAGGACGGCTGTGATGATGATTTTGCACAGAGATCCAGGTTGTCGTTTTGTGGCATATTTTTGATACAAGTCAATTTTTACGCTGAAGACTGGAGTCTTCTGAATATGCTGCCTATTCTACATTGACAGAAATAAGTTTTTACGCTCAAGACTGGAGTCTTCTCAAGACTGGGGTCTTCTAAATACGCTGCCTATTCTACATTGACAGAAATGAGTTTTTACGCTCAAGACTGGAGTCTTCTGAATACGCTGCCTATTCTACATTGACATAAATGAGTTTTTACGCTCAAGATAAGACAAAATCAGACGCCACGTCAAAAGTTATTTCCTGTACAAAGCTCGAGGTATATCTCTGCATTTAATGCACGAGATGGAGGCATATCTCTGCATTTAATGCACGAGATTTTGTTCTATTTTTAAAATTTTGTCATGACTGGGAAAGCTAAAACTGTGACTAATACGCTCACATCACCATCCTTGCATTTTATGCCAACTAAGCTATTTTCAACTATAGGAGTATGCCGTATGCTATCTCCTCGAAATACGCCAACTCGGCTATATTTGCAAAGGTACGTGATAAGGCTATTTAGCCCAGAATACGCTCAAGACCTCAGTCGTGATGGATAATTGGCTATTTTACGCTGAATATCTATTATTCATGAATCATCAAGTTTTACGCAGAGTTTGGCCTTTTACGCTAATAAGACAGTTATTTGGATTTTACGCCAACCATCTTTACGCAGGGACAGTTACCTACGTGGCTTGCATGTCGTGATCTTCGAGAAACGGTTATACGCGTTACCTTATAAAGGGACACGTGTCATACGCAGATTCAGAAGATTTGAACGTGGGTAGCAGTTGTCAAAACAACAGCGTAAAGAAAGCATTCTTCTTCACAGTTTGGCCTTTTACGCCAACAAGATAGTTAATTGGCTTTTACGCCAACAAGACAGTTATTTGGCTTTTACGCCAACCAGGTAGTTACCTGATTGATCTCTATAAATAGAGACCCCTGGTCACAGGATAAAAGGGACGGAGGAGGAAGGTGAATGAGTTGAATCATATTCTATCATGTTCATATTACCTCTGAATAGATATGTTTAACTAATTGCTACCTGCAACTTTCCTTTGGTCGGCTTTTGCCTTCAGTTCAGAGAAAAGTTGGAAGCTTCTTCTACAACACTTCTTCATCATCGTGTAGTCCAAGGAACAAAGTGATCGACTGCAGATCAGACTTCCATAGCAATACTTTGCCAGAATCATTTTATTGTACTTAATATCCTCGTATATGATTATTTGTACTTTTCTCTTTTATCGTTTGTAAGCAAAAGTTTCGTATAAACCTTTTTGTTTATCCAAACAAAATGGCGACTCTGCTGGGGATGACTTTTTCCTCTGACGAGAAAGCAATTGCTCAACATGATGCTGTATCCATTGAATCGACGAAGAAGACTTTGGTCGTCCAGTTCGACCAATCTGCTTATGAAGACATGCTTCATGCAGGGGGTAGTTCTCATGCATCCTCTGTCCATAACAACAGAAAGCTGCGTAAAGTGTGGATGCCTAAGACGTCATCTACCCTTCCTGCAAGTTCTTATTCATTGATCAACAAAGTTGTGACAACATAGCCAACACGCCCTGTGCGTAAAACTTTGTCTCCCTTCTGTGATATGATAGACAAAACTTCTGGCAAAGTCTCAGTGCCAATCCAGAAGCCACAAACACGCCCTGCGCGTAAACCTTTATCTCCCGTTTGTGATGTGATAGACAAAACTTCTGGCAATACCTCAGTGCCAATCCAGAAGTCTCAAACACGCCCTGCATGTAAACATTTGTCTCTCGCCTATGACGTGGTAGACAAAACTTATGGCAATGCCTCAGTGCCAATCCAGAAGTCTTAAACACGCCCTGCACATAAACCTTCGTCTACCGTCTATGACGTGGTAGACAAAACTTCTGGCAATGCCTCGGTGCCAATCCGGAAATTTTAAACACGCCCTGTGCGTAAAATTATATCTCCCGTCTATGATAAGGCATATGTACCCTTTGATCACATCAAAGGAATAGACAATGACAGACTGAGGAGGAGTCACCCTCGAATAGTCAGAGCATCATCTGAAGCTGAGAGTAGCATCTCCTTTGAGTCTGAAGATGATGCAACTATGACCGTCTTACCTGAGGACAATACGACTCAAGAACCCAAGGCGGAAGGGCTCAGTGATCGCCAACGACTCGATGCTCTTGAGGTAATGATGCACACCATGAGTGCCACAATGCAAACTCTGGCCCTCAAGGCAAACATGGTCCTGGTGACCTCAGGGTCCACAGTAACTTCATAAGCCGGGAGTATCAATCTTCTGGTAACCCACACCAACCCGTCATGTCGTGAGAACGGTGATTCCCAAGAACCAGACAATGACATGTCTAGGGGTAGTCTCCTCGACAAGACAGAGCAGCATCCAAAGCTGGGGGTAGAATTCCCTCTAAGTCCGAAGATGATGCAACTATGACCGTCTTTCTTGAGGACCGTACGACTCAGGTATCGGAAGCCCTAAATCCAAAAGAGACTTTCTCCTTTAATGATGATAACATCATTGAAATCTTCAATATATTGATAAAGAAAAATAAACTTCGGCTACCCAATATCAGATGCCCTGAAAAGGCTGACAAGGTCGATGACACAAAATATTGTCTCTTTCATCGGTACATTCATCACCCCACAAAGGCATGCTATGTACTGAAAAGGAAAATCCAGGAGTTGATCGACGCCAAAGTCATCACTTTGCATATATGATCTCACTTCAATTTGGCAATTTTCTCCCTCAAGAAGGACCGGATGATGAGTCCCCAAAGTCTCCCCAGCGGAGCAACCTTCAGGTCTATCCTCATTTTCGGATAGACCACACTTAGCAAACCATTCTTCAGTGAGTTTATTGAACACTGGTTCATGTCTATATTACCTCTGAACTGTTGTCCAAATATTTTTTTCTTTCTGGCCGAGTTTGCCATGTCCATATTACCTCTGAGCAAACCTTCCAGGTTCGGCTATCGATTATTATGTCCATATTACCTTTGATATTGGTTGTTATCTCAACTTAGCATCCGTACTTAATTCTAAGTACGCCAGTGGTGTTAAGTTCACAAAAGTTTGCCATGTCCATATTACCTCTGAGCAAACCTTCCGGGTTCGACTATCGATTATCATGTCCATATTACCTCTGATATCGGTTGTCATCTCAACTTATCACCCGTACTTAACTCTAAGTACGCCAGTGGTGTTAAGTCCACAAAACCAGCCATGTACATATTACCTCTGAGCTATCATTCCATCAATCTTCCCAGCGGAACAACCTTCAGGTCTATCCTTATTTTTTTTGGATAGACCACACTCAGCAAATCACTCCCCAGTGAGTTTTTCGGACAAGGGATCACATCCATATTACCTTTGAACTGTTGCCCAAACATTTTTTCCCGGCTGAGTTTGCCATGTCCAAGTGACCTCTGAACAAACCTCCCAGGTTTTGGCCATCGATCATCACGTCCATATTACCTCTGATATCAGTTTTTATTCCCACTTATCAAAACCTATCATGTCCATATTACCTTTGATAGGGTTTTGAATCTATTATTCATACCCTAAGGGCGCAAAAGGGTAATAGATCCACCAAAAATCCTTCAGTGGGATATCCTCATGATCGTACCTAATCTCTAGGTATGGCTATTTGATCATCTCATGTCTACGTCACCTCTGTGCTTTCATCCTCCCCCGAGAGTCTGCCATATCCAAGTGACCTCTGAGCAAACCTCTCCCTACGACTATCATCAGTCGTCATCTCAACTTATCACTTGTGCTTAAATTTAGGTACGCCAGCGGTGTTAAGTCTACAAAACCTATCATGACCATATTACCTCTGATAGGATTTTTATCTCGAACTTATTACTTACATTCTCGTGCACAAGAAGTAATAGGTCCACCAAAACCCCCCGTGGGATGCCTGCAATGGAAACGAATTATTCATGTCCATACTACCTCTGAACTATCCTCATTTTCCCCAGCAAAGAAAAAGTCAGTTCATGTTCATATTACCTCTGAACTACGTCTCTGCACTATCCCCACAGAATAATATCTTATTATGTTCATATTACCTCTGAGTAAGATATTTCTAGAACTTTTCCATGTCCATATTACCTCTGAGTAAAGTTTTACTATCGCGTTCGCATAACCCCTGATAGTGCTAGTCGTTTCAGCTTTTTATCCGTACTTAAGGTATGCCATGGGTAATAAGTCCATAACTCACGAGTTTGCCATGTCCATATTATCTCTGAGCAAACATCCTTCCAAACAGTCTGCTATTATGTCATTCTAGACCACTGATAGTGTCAGTCATTTCAACTTATTATCCGTACCCAGTCTTAGGTACATCATGGGTAATAAGTCTAGCAAAATCTCCCCAGCGGAGCATTCCTCAGGTCCACTCGCACACTGGGGCAGTGACCACTAAAACCAATCTCGTTAGACGCTAACAATGTTCACATTATCTCTGAGCTATCATCCTACCAATCTCCCCAGCGGATCAACCCTCAGGTCTATCTTTATTCTCGGATAGATCACACTCAGCAAACTACTCCCCAGTGAGTGTCCCAGATATTAGTTCATGTCTATATTACCTCGGAACTACCGTCCTAATATTTCTCTCCAACTGAATTTGCCATGTCCATGTTACCTCTGAGCAAACCCCCCGGGTCTTGGCTATCGATCATCACGTCCATATTACCTCTGATATCGGTTGTCATCTCCACTTATCACGCGTACTTACCAAGATATAACAACGGTATTAAGTTCACAAAATCTGCCATGTCCATATTACCTCTGGAAGGGCTTGTCTTAAACCCGTTACTTGCACTCAAATACGCAAGAAGTAACTGGTCCACAAAATCCACCATGTCCATATTACCTCTGGCTGGGCTTGTTTTAAACTTATTACTTGCACTCCAGTGCACAAAAGGTAATAGGTCCACCAAAGATCCTCTAGCGGGATATCCTAAAAAAACTATGATATCTTACCACATCCACATTACCTTTGAGAAAGATATTTTCAGAATTTTTCCATGTCCATATTACCTCTGAATAAAGTTCTTTTCTTCGACTTTCTACTATCACGTTCGTATAACCCCTGATAGTGTCAGCCATTTCAACTTGTTATCTGTACCTAGTCTTAGGTACGCCTTGGGTAGTAAGTCTACTAAAATTCTCCAAGAGAATGGAATGTACTACCCCGTACATATCACCTCTAGCAGGATATTCATTTCCATATCAAAGACTTTTTCCATGCTTCTTTCAAAGTGTTTCAAAACTTGTCCAAGTTTTAAAAACTTTGAAGGGGGTCTTGTAGAAGCATGAAAAATGCTGAGAATTGTCCGCGTATTTTACAGTCAAAAACCCCAACATACATGAAGTCCCTCCCCGCGTAAAATAGAGCTTCAAGTCTGTTTGGCATAAAATATGGCTTCGGAGCTGTCCGCGTAAAGCAGAGCTTCAGAGCTGTCCGCGTAAAACAGAGCTTCAAGGCTGTGTGGCATAAAATATGGCTTCAGAGCTGTCCGCGTAAAGCTGAGCTTCAGAGCTGTCCGCATAAAATAGAGCTTCAGGGCTGTTTGGCATAAAATAGAGCTTCAGAGCTGTCCGTGTAAAACAGAGCTTCAAGATTGTGTGGCATAAAATATGGCTTCAGATCTGTCTACATAAAATAGAGCTTCAAGGCTGTTTGGCGTAAAATAGGGCTTCAAAGCTGTCCGCGTAAAGCAGAGCTTCAGAGTTGTCCGCGTAAAGCATAGCTTCAAGGCTATGTGGCATAAAAGATTGCTATACCTTCCTGCGTAAAGTTTAAAATACGTCATTTTTAATGCAGTATAAAGTTGTACGAGGATCTCTTCGTATTCCTTGGATGAATTTGTCAGACAAATCAGTGAACCTGACATCTGACAAAAGTACTGCACGATGATCGAGAGGACGGCTGTGATGATGATTTTGCACAGAGACCCAGGTTATCGTTTTGTGACATATTTTTGATACAAGTCATTTTTTACGCTCAAGACTGGAGTCTTCTGAATATGCTGCATATTCTACATTGACATAAATGAGTTTTTACGCTTAATACTGGAGTCTTCTCAAGACTGGAGTCTTCTGAATATGCTGCCTATTCTACATTGACAGAAATGAGTTTTTACGCTCAAGACTGGAGTCTTCTGAATACGCTGCCTATTCTACATTGACAGAAATGAGTTTTTACGCTCAAGATGAGACAAAATCAGGCGCCACGTCAAAAGCTGTTTCATGTACAGAGCTCGAGGCATATCTCTGCATTTAATGCACGAGATGGAGGCATATCTCTGTATTTAATGCACGAGATTTTATTCTATTTTTAAAATTTTGTCATGACTGGGAAAGCTAAAACTGTGACTAATACGCTCACATCACCATCCTTGTATTTTACGCCAACCAGGCTATTTTCAACTATAGGAGTACGCCGTTTGCTATCTCCTCGAAATAAGCCAACTCGGCTATATTTGCAAAGGTACGTAATAAGGCTATTTAGCCCAGAATATGCTCAAGACCTCAGTCGTGATGGATAATTGGCTATTTTATGCAGGTTATCTATTATTCATGAATCATCAAGTTTTATGCAGAGTTTGGCCTTTTACGCCAACAAGACAGTTATTTGGCTTTTACGCCAACCATCTTTACGCAGAGACAGTTACCTACGTGGCTTGCATGCCGTGATCTTCGAGAAGCGGTTATACGCGTTACCTTATAAAGGGATACGTGTCATACGCAGATTCAGAAGATTTGAATGTAGGCAGCAGTTGTCAAAACCGCAGCGTAAAAAAAGTATTCTTCTTCACAGTTTGGCCTTTTACGCCAACAAGATAGTTAATTGGCTTTTACGCCAACAAGACAGTTATTTGGCTTTTACGCCAACCAGGTAGTTACCTGATTGATCTCTATAAATAGAGACCCCTGGTCACAGGGTAAAAGGGACGGAGGAGGAAGGTGAATGAGTTGAATTATATTCTATCATGTTCATATTACCTCTGAATAGATATGTTTAACTAATTGCTACCTGCAACTTTCCTTTGGCCGGCTTTTGCCTTCAGTTCAGAGAAAAGTTGGAAGCTTCTTCTACAATACTTCTTCATCATCGTGTAGTCCAAGGAACAAAGTGATCGACTGCAGATCAGACTTCCATAGCAATACTTCCCCAGAATCATTTTATTGTACTTAATATCCTCGTATAGGATTATTTGTACTTTTCTCTTTTATCGTTTGTAGGCAAAAGTTTCGTATAAACCTCTTTGTTTATCCAAACAACTGCGTACGGACTTATCGTACTCAGAGGAGCATGTGCAGATCTTGGATCACAAGGAAAAGGTGCTACAAAATCGTACAATGTCCTTAGTTCGTATATTTTGGCATAACCATTAAGTGGAATAATCAATGTGGGAGATTGAGTCAGAGATGAAGGAGAAGTACCCTTTATTGTTCGTTCATTCGGAGGTAAGACCTTGTTCTTAAGTTTCGGGACAAAACTTTTTCTTAGTGGTATATTATGTAGTGCCTCAAATCCTGATCTGACCGGGATGTGCACTATATAATTGGGCTTGTGGCTAGTCTTTCTGAGTCGTAGCTTAGTATTTAGAATCTTTGGCATCCTCTTGCCAGGGACAAAATGCGATGATCCTTTCCAACTCATGGATAGGCCTCTATTAAAACGAGTCCAATAGTTTTCGTGTTTTGTTGCTTGGTTTTCTTGATGTCACTTTAGGATTTTATTTTGATGTTGTTTTGATTTGCTTGGTTTTCGCTGTTGGCCTTCTCGCTTGGAGCTTTGGTTCTTGGGGAGTTTCGGAGGAAGGATAGGCAAAGGATTCTAACCCGGTGCTTGTGCTATTGCAGGTCCGCATAACTTAAGCTTGATCGTCGTAAGGCGGGACTCCTTCTTTCAGCACTTTCCTTAATTGGTGGGTGGTTCGGACCCTTCTTTCCTACTTCTTCACGTCCACCTTTCTAATGATTCAAACATTCAATCGATGATGCCCGACTGAACGCCTAAGAAATCCTTAGCCACAATGTATGCCAGCCATTAAGAAAGAAACATGGGAATTGTAGACTAACTTGTATATTCATGTACACGATCTAAACACGAGATTCGAAATAAAGCGGCAGTTGTGGTTAAAAACCAAGGAACTGCCTGATGGAATGTGACATCTAAAATATTGGTTGCGGCCTGGTGCCTCGAAAAGTTTGGACCCACGGGACACCAAAATCGGAACACGGCTTTGAGAAAATATGAACTATTACATAAGTATATATGTTGCTGCTTTACTTCTTCTATTTTATCTTATATATTGTATGATAGTTGAACTGTTCACGCATTTGCATGGTCAGGGACAACTTGTGCACAAGGTTTGGCAGTTTCTCGAAACGGTATTTTGGGGCACTGGAACCGTATCGACCCGGGGGTGAATATTTGATCGTGTTAGTCGCGATGCATTGTGGGACCTTCAGCAGGGCTTGCTATCCGGGCTGACAGGGTATGCCATAATGCCTTGGATAAGTCCCCATGGTGTCGATCGCAACAATGCCCGCATATAGATAGAACACATGCTAATCTATTATCTTGTGTAGATAGAAAGTATACTTGTGTTTCGGTGCAGAGAAGGCACACATCAGTTGAGTAAGCGACCGATGTGCTATATGGGTTCAACATTATTTGTTTCTCTAAAACCATACAACTGATATGAACTGAATTCACTAAGTTCTTAATAGCAAGATCATTTTAATGCATGTTCGCCCCTAATAAGCAAGTGTTGATTTAGGCGAGTGGGTTCGTCCCGCTCACCAGTACAAGCTGAGTACTGACCCACGTTGTGGGCAAATATTTCAGGCACTCCGGGTGTGCAATGCTAGTGAATAGACTAGAAGATGTTAGTAGCTTTTCTATTTTGAAGTATAGTTGAAGCCAGTTCATTTTGGAGGCATGGATTTTTAATCAATACAAGGGCGTAATGTACGAACGATAAGGCTTATCTAATGGAGCACGCCCTACCTTTTGAGTTTCTCTTTTCTAATGCAAACCAAGTAGCCGAGAGGCGCATCAAATGTATACTCTATGTAAATTACTCTGAATTATTAATGAAAAGCATGTTTTCGTCCAATACTCTATGTTCAACCATATATGAATGTATTTTCTAACTTGCGTTTCAAATGGATTACTATCACTGCACGTTCTTACCTTGTGCGAGCGTAACTCCAGGCTCGTACGATATCACGTCCAAGCGAGAACGATCAATTTTGCAAAGGATCCAAGCGAGGACGATCGACCCTTGCAGGATCGGGGCATGAAAAATAATATGATGATCAATACTCAATCACAATAAACTAGAGAAAGATATAACACGATATGGAATAGAAGAATAGAGTAACAAGTCATAATACAAAGTCTCAAATATATATACAACACATCCAATGTCTAAGATATGGTCATATCCAATATAGTAATAAAATAGTTAAATCTCTTCGACAGCTGGCACTATGTCATCCTGCTCTAAAGGTGCAATCTCAGATGGCTCGCCATCCTGCAGCCCGTAGTATGTGGAACACAACTCCTCTAACAAATCATCTAAAAATATATATATATCCAGTCAGGATTAGAGCGAAGCACAAAACTTTGAAAGCAGTTCCAAATACATGGTAGAGAATATATGACAAGCAATAGAAAACAATACAAGATGCACTAGAAAGTAGAAATACAGCTTAAATATGCAAATAAATACAATAGTTACTGGAAAGGTAAATATAGAAAATATGAAATAAACTGTAAGCAAGAGAAACTAGAAGACATTCTATGTAATTTAGAGCACAAGTTTGATATGTGATCGTCTTGGGTTGCACATAATTATTCTAAGGTAACTCGATTATACATGAAGTGTATAATCGACATACATAGGATTACGCTAAGAGATTGATCACATAACCAACTTCTACTCCCCCGCCCCAACCAATACTTATGGATCCAATCACGACATGTTACGCACATAATTATAATATAAACACACTAGCACATGGGATAGCGATAAAATACATGTGTAAGGAGTATCCGCTGAACACGGTAAAGAGATAACATCACCTGACATGATCCATATAGTACCAGTTCGTGTAATAATGTATCAGAATCAGGTATATCAATTCTAGAACAAGTGATATATACACTATCATGAAATAAAAACTAACAAAGAGATGTACTCACCTTTGGTCCGGAGCAAAAGGGTACTCGATATCTGAGATGGTGTCACACAATCCTAGACCGGAAATATCATGTCAATTGGTGTAAACAAGTGATAAACATGCTAAAATATACTAAATATAATTTTTTAGGTCATGCTAGTAAAACTAGACCAAACTAGGCCAATCTAATCCAATACCTTGTTTCTAGGTCCATGCATATCTTCTAGGTTGATTATAAGTCTAATCTAGTGAATATTAGGTCTTGGTTAGGTTTATAAGTCATTACCTAGGGGTATTAGCTATACTAGCTATTAACATTATGTACCTCATATATATAAATTAGTTAATATGTAATACCTTAGTATAATAATTACCATAGCTAACTCAAGACACAAATTATACCTTAATCACTTACCTCACACTACCTAGTCACTTACCATACCCAGGATCATACCTAACACACTTCATATACTGATACTACACTGATACTCTACTCTAAACATCAACACACACCAATCCTCAAAACAAATCACCTATCTTCCCCCAAAATTGATGCTCATATAGCAATAGCTAATGCTAAATACTGCAACTGCATTTGCTAACTCCCCTCCCAACTCACTTGCTACTACTACTTACTCAAATGAGCATACACTTTAACCCATTGTCTGCAATATTGCTTACAAGGCCATTGTTTCCTGCACCTAGCCTCTGAACTGGAAGCAGTAACCACAGCAATTGCAGTCATTATCCAACTCTAATCTTACAGGATCCCACATCCTCTGAGACATGCCCAAGTTCCCAAGTGTTGCTCAGTTTTCCCTTGAGTTGTACAAGTCAATATTGGCTCATTAAACACCACAAGCACCAAGTGTATTTGTGTGCTCATTGAACCTGGGCTCTCCCTACCCGAATGTTATCGTTGCCTGCCAGGTGACAGCATCACAGTCACTGATGCCATTGCCATCTGATACAAGAAACCTTATCTCCAAATTCTGATATCTAGTATTAATTCTCACTGATACTACTAAAGCTCAATGTACATACCCACAGACACACACCTTGCACAAAATACACTAATGCACATATATATCCGACTATACAAATCTATGTACTTACTTGCATAATGCAACTTCTTAACTTACCTTTCCTTGCTAATGTTGTGATCAAAAGGCAGTGCACTAATGCACTGCTGCTGCTATCTCCTTAATATCCAGTGCACACAGGCCTTGCCCGACACCCCCACCCCCCCTCCCATATACACAAGTAATCACTAGTACATAGGTATCATCAGATAAGCATGGATATACTCTATCATATATAAATATATATACATAAAGATGTTGTATGCACACAACCCACACTAATGGTCATTTCACCAAACTCCTTGAGTTTACCAATGGGATACCCATGATACGTACCCAAACGAAGTATCAAAACCCCCAATTCTCAACTATTACTAATTATACATATCTAATACATATATAAATAACTAATGCAACTAATTATAATAAAAAATTAAAGATAATTTATACTAACCATGCAAAATACCCAAATTGGACTCCCGTATCACGAAGTATCGTGATACAGCCTACTCGTATCCAATTGTGGACACATAGTTATTTGCTATTTAAATTAAAAAAAGAACTGGAAGAACTGGATTTGATTAACAAACTAAGAAAAAGTACAGAGAAGTCCTAGAAGATAATCTAGGTACAACGTTATTTTCTGGGGGTGACGATGGATGGTTCGGAGTGTAGCAACTCTCTTTACTCTATGGACGATCCGATGTAGAAGCTCTTCTCTCTTGTTTGAGTGCAGATTCGTAGATAGCCAGCCTGGTCTTTTAGTCTGGTCTCTCTCTGGAGCAGAAAAAGTCGACCTTTAGAATATTCTAGTTGCTCCTATTTATAGCCATCGTGTTGATGGGCTATGGGTGCCGCATATGCCTCTGTTTGGTAGCCATATAAGGATCCTTCAACAGATTATGGTTGTAACTGTTGTTGCATGCCTTCGGGATATTGTCACATGGTCTTGGTTGAGATATGCTTTGATGAGATCTCAGGATTGTTATTAACCCGTGGTGGGCGTGGCTTGGTGAGCTGGTGACGTAGTCAGCACCAACTGTACGAGAATCTCTACAATTTTATCGAGAAGATCTTGTGAGCTTGACACCGCGTAAGAACTAGGCCGCATGTTGGCGAGGCCGTATGGGTCATGTAGCCACATACATGCTCTCGTTTGGGCCTTGCTCGAATAGACACCCTGGCCGCATGTTGGTGAGGCCGCATGGGTCATGTAGCTGCATGCATGCTCTCATTTGGGCCTTGGTCTAATGGACACTCTAGCCGCATATTGGCGAGGTCGCATGGATCTTGTAGCCGCATCCATGATCTCGCTTGGGCTTTGGTCGAATAGACACTCTGGCAGCATGTTGGCGAGGCCGTATGGGTCTTATAGCCGCATACGAGGGAACACGTGGCATGGCACTTTTATTGAAGCAATTAATACGCTGATGTGACCCGTTGTCTTCTTCTGAGGCATCGTCTTTGCGAGTTTTAAAGCATCTCAGAGTGATGAGTGATGTGTTAGAGCCTCTGACAGACATCGAAATCTGTGTCAGGGGGTCCTTATGCGGCCTCCCTGTTCTGTGGTCGTTCAGGTCGCATACGGCTTCTCTATGACTTAATTGTTCAGGCCGCATGAAGGCTATTATGCAACTTATGTCTGGTTGTTTCTATCATGTTTTATGAGGCATGAGCTCTATGTAGCCTGTAGGTTTTTTATGCTTCTACAAGACCGCCTTCAAAGTTTTCAAAAATGACAAGTTTGGAATACTTTGAATAAGAAGTATGGTCGAGCACTTTTGGCCGCATAGGAGCGATATATCACATAACCATGTTGTCGCATGACTCTGTGTTGCCGTATAGCACGTTCTGCCAGGCTCTCAAGTCATTAATTGGGTGGATTTGGTTCGATCTTCGAGAAAATCTCTTGGGATTCTGTGCCGTCGGGGGATAAAGTGGCCCAATAATCGAGGAGTTGTCGTCATCCGTGGCTGTTACAGAGATCGAGTCGACTCGGGATCTGAACAGCCGTTGCCTCATCTTCAGCCGCATGCTGATATCTATATATATGGGGGCAGAGGAGAGAGAAACTCCTTCTTTCCTTCTCTCATCTTCTTTTTCCTTTTCTTTTTGCTTCTATTCTGTCATGGCTTCTAAAGTCATTCCCTCATCCGCCGCCACCGCCAAGGGCAAGGGCAAGGCCAGCAAGGAGAAGGGTCGCGCCTCTGTGGCGGACCCTGCGCCATTTCCCGCCGACGTTCAGCGGCCTGACAAGGGTAGGTTATCCAAGAAATTTGGTGGACTTAACATCGTTAGCGCATTTAACTTTAAGAGCAGGTGATAAGTTGAGATAACGACTGGTGATAGTCGTAGGAAGAGATTTGGTCAAAGGTCGCTTGGACATGGCAGACTCTCGGAGGAGGATGTGAGGACGATAGCTCAGAGGTGACATAGACGTGATCTGGTCAATAGCCATACCGATAGGTTAGGTATGATTCTAGTATTTTTGGTAGAAGAAAAAGGAAATGAGCCAGAGGTAATATGGATGTGGATATTTTCTTTGGATTAAGAACATCCCGCTGGAGGATATTTGGTGGACTTATTACTTCTTGCTTGCGAGAGTGCAAGTAATAAGTTTGGAATAGGCCTTGCTAGAGGTGGCAAATTTGGTGGACTAAAAATCATTGGCGCACTTAAATTTAAGTACAAGTGATAAGTTTAGACGGCGATCGATATCAGAGGTACTGTGGACGTGATGAACGATAGTCAACCCAAATGGTTTGCTCAAAGGTGCGAAGGATATAGCAAACCCTACTGGAAAGAATGATAAATCAGAGGTGACGTAGACGTGCCAATCAATAACCATACCGAGAGGTTAGGTACGACCCTGATATTTTTGTGGAGGGAGAAGGAAGCATGACAGAGGTAGTATGGACGTGGCTGTTTGCTTCAATTGAGAAAATCCCACTAGAGGACTTTTGGTGGACTTATTATTTGTTGTGCACGTTGAGTAAAAATAATAAATTCGAAAATAATCCCTATCAGAGGTAATATGGACGTGATAAATTTTGTAGATAGTAAGGATATCCTGCTGGGGGATCTTTGGTGGACCTATTACATTTTTGTGCACTTGGGTGCAAGTAATAGATTCGAAACAAACCCTATCAGAGGTAATATGGAAATGATAGGTTTTGTGGATCCATTACTTTTTTTGTGCACGTTAGTACAAGTAATCGGTTTAAGATAAGCCCTGCCAGAGGTAATATAGACGTGGCAGTTTTTGTGGACTTAACACCACTGGTGTACCTTGGTGAGGACGAGTGATAAGTTGGGAGACAATCGATATCAGAGATAATATGGACTTGATGATTGATAGCCAAAACCCGAAAGATTTGC
The DNA here is from genome assembly GCA_036927795.1 of Iris macrosiphon. Taxonomy (NCBI): domain Eukaryota; kingdom Viridiplantae; phylum Streptophyta; class Magnoliopsida; order Asparagales; family Iridaceae; genus Iris; species Iris macrosiphon. The sequence goes on from JAYESA010000271.1 coordinate 213,323, forward strand.
TCAGAGGTAATATGGACATGGCTAATCCAGCCGGGGAGAAATATTAGGACGATAGTTCAGAGGTAATATGGACGTGAATCAATGTCCAAAAAACTCACTGAGGATTAATTTGTTGAATGTGGTCTACCTGAAAATGAAATAGACCTGAGGACTGCTCTGTTGGGGAGATTGGTGGGACGATAGCTCAGAGGTGATATGAATATGGCTAGCATCTAAAGAGATTGGATTGAGTGGTCACTGCGGGGGTGTGCGAGTAGACCTGAGGACTGTACTGCTGGGGAGACTTTGAGGATCCGTCATCCGTTGCGTATCCAGGACTCCAGGATACATATGATGGCTTTAAGAGAAATTTGTAAAGAAGGGGAAATTATTGCTCATAGACACTTGTTGTGGATGAAGCATATAGAGTTGAGTTGTACATCTGGGTTGTCCCACTGGTGATGAGGGGAGTATAAGTCTAGTTTAGACGTAGTACTTTTTCATGAACTTGTCATTGATAGGCATCATGAGCAAGTCGCCGTTGGATTTCACTAGCCGGTATGCGCCGTTTGAAAAATATAGTAACCACAATGAACGGTCCCTCCCATTTAGGTTAGAATTTATCGGTCGTCTTGTGAGTCATAGTGCGTAATAGCGTCTCCATATCCTAGCCCTCCGCGAGTGTTGTTGTAATAACTTTCGGATTGTAAAGGAATACATCATCCTTTGCCAAAGTTTATACCTTCAGCTTTTTGGAGGTCGTATCCCATCTTCGACATGAGACGGAGTGAATATTGGCTGTAATAATGGAACTAAGGTAGCACATTATTTGTTGCGTTGAGTACTGTCGATGACTTAGCTTGCGCCAAATAAGGAGCTCTGTGCACAGGAATACTGCCATGTATACATGAGGGAGTTGGCTGAGTTGTGCACGTAGGATCACTATCGCGTGCGCACGTTTGTCTACCACGTCGAGAACCATCGCTTGCTGTGTGTTTTTGTATATTGTGCAAGGGAATACTGTCTGTTGCCCGTAAGAATTTATTACGACGAGAAGTACTATCGTGTGCACATAAAGTGTGGTACGTCCTTGCGCGGAAGACTTGCTCGGATGCATACAATGGAGCACTGCCTATCATGTGTCATTGCTGATGAGTCATGTGAGACTTAGCTTTTGCGCACAGGGAGACTTGTTGAGCTGCGCTCATCATCCGAAGTCTACAACAGGTATTTTCTAAGGAAAGGGTCCTACGGCCCAGCCTGTATTGCTTTTCCTTTGACTTGGGTGTTGAGGGTGCTATTTGCTGAGCCAGCTTTTGAGCAGTGACCTCACCTCTTAGGGTTGTAAGTGATACCAAGCTTGCTACTTGGTTGCGAGCTGGCGAATGGTTGATGACCTCCCCAGTCGACTTAGGGACTGAGACCACTCCGTTTTAGGCTTCCGTCGGTAGGAAGTTATCAAATTGGAGGGATACTATGTTCGCAATGACCGTATTATCTTCGAAGTTGAGGGTGAACTCATTGGCATCGATCAATTGCTGGATACATCTCTTCACACAGAACAGCCTCTAGTTGGATGATGAATGTACCGATAAAAGAGGCAATATTTTGGGTCATCGACCTTGTCAACCTCTTCAGGGCATTTGATGTTGGGTAGCCAAATTTTGTTTCCCTTCATCAGTATGTTGAATATTTCAATGATGTCATCGTCATTGAAGAAGAAAGTCTCATTTGGCTTTGGGACTTCTGATACCTGAGTTGTACGGCCCTCAGGGAAGAGCGATAATTTTGCATCATTTTTGAACTCGGAGAGAATTCTACCCCCAGCTTTCGATGCGGCTATGTCTTGTCGAGGGAGACAACCCCTAGACATGTCATTGTCTGGTTCTTAGGAATCACTGTCCTCACGACATGACGAGTTAGTGTGGATCACCAGAAGATTGCTACTCCCGGCTTGCAGAGTTAATGCGGGCCCTGAGGGTGGCAGGACTATGTTTGCCTTGATCTCTAGTATTGCCTGGGCTAGAGTCTGTATTATGGCACTCATGGTGTGCATCATTGCATCAAGAGCATTGAGTCATTGGCGATCACTGAGCCCTTCCACCTTGGGTTTCTAAGTCACACTATCCTTAGGGAAGATGGTCATCGTTGCATCATCTTCAGACTCAAAGGAGATGCTACTCCCAGCTTCAGATGATGCTCTGACTATTCGAAGGTGACTACCCCCAAACATGTCATTGTCTGTTCCTTAGGAGTTGCAGTCTTCAGGAGAGGTAGGCATTATCGCACCATCTTCTGATTCCAGAGAATTTTTATCCCCATTCCTAGATGTTGTATTAACCTAGGCACGTTGTTGTCAGCTTTCTCAGAATCGTTGTCCTCAGGGGAAGCCGAAAGTACTACTTATTCTTTAGAATTAGAGGGAATGTTATCCCCAGCTTTGGAAGCTGCATCTTCTTGATGAAGGTGATTACCTCCAGGGAACTCGGCATCTGGCCCTTGAGATTCGCTATATTTACGGAACCCTGGGTTATTGTGAAGTTCTGGAGGATTGCTACCCCCAGCTAGGGCCACCCCTAGGGGTTCTGAGGAAGAACTAACCCCAGGGGCTAACAGCTTCTTCCTTAAGTGGGTGCCCTGGAAGACGCCTTCCGCAGGTGACGTTGTCAGCCCTCCGGGTAGTCGCCTTTGTGATGCACTGGTAGAGAGTGACGGACTGGAGGTATTTGATTTCTTTTCTCCCTTGGTGGCGGGAAGCTTTCTAGTTAAGTAGCATGAGGTAAAGGGCAACTCCTTCTCCTCTGGTGCTTGCACCTGATCTCCGGGTTTTTGTCCGATAGGTGCTTTCTGGTGCAATCGCTGAAAGGCCGACTGCCTGTTTGTGGGTATTATCGCTTTATTACAGCAATAGTTGATGATGATGTTGGCGCAGCAGTACCATGTAAAGGGTATGTCGCACATCGTAGTTATTTTTCTTGCTTTTTACTTGTGAGTAATCACGTCATGCAAATCATGTGAAGGGTATTTTACCTCTACATCCTCTTTGTGAGTCTGGGTATCCTGGGTACACGGATGTGCAGGTGCTGTATTTGTTCCATGACCTGGGGTTCATACACGAACTTGCCCCGAGGTACCAGTAGAAGAATTTTGAGACGGACCCTATCCATTGGTCCATGTGGGCTAGACGCATGGGTCGGTCATGTACAACTTTTTGTCAGAGGCTCGCTTAATAGTTAGCGATGCTTGTTGGTGGTTGATCGTATGAGCAGTTGCTTGAGCTTGACGGGCTCGTACTTCCCTAGACTTCTTCAGTTTAGTATCCGTAGGCGCGTAGTATGAAGAGTCCAGATTTGGGTTCTCACCATTCTCATTGGGTTACATAGGATCTGCGCCGTATGAGATATGATCGAAAATAAATGTTCTGTTGCTATCAGGGCCGCATGCGGCCATCTGTCTGCGGTTGTGAGTTGATGCCGCATTGACAGTCTTATGCGGCAGCTGCCTTAGCACCAGAACGTCTGGCATTATAGTGTTTTCCTCTGCCAGAGTTCGGGTGCTGAAGAGTTTCTACGTCAGCCCGGGATGCCACATAGACGTGGACGTCTTAGGTATACGCATGGTTGTGCACAATAGGACGAGCGGTTGGAAGCGCCCCTTCCGTAGTTGGGCGAGGCGCATCGGCCTTCGCTACCCATTGCATGCGGGTTGCCTTAGGCTTGGATAGCCTTAAGGAAGGACTGACGCTTCCTTTCGAGAGCATGTTCTTAAATGCTTGTTGGTCGAAGTGAACCACCAACATCTTTTGCGTTGATCCGAGCTTGGACGCATCGGACTGCAACACTGACTTCTCAACAGAGGAGAAGTTGGTCCCCAGCAAAGTCGCCATCGTATTTGCCATTTAAATCAAAAAGAGAACTGGAAGAACTGGATTTGATTAACAAACTAAGAAAAAGTACAGAGAATTCCTAGAAGACAATCTAAGTACAAAGTTGTTTTCTGGGGGTGACGATGGAGGGTTAGGAGTATAGCAACTCTCTTTAATCCATGGACGATCCGATGCAAAAGCTTTTCTCTCTTGATTGAGTGCAGATTCACAGATAGCCAGTCTGGTCTAAAGGTCTGGTCTCTCTCTGAAGCAGAAAAAGCCGACATTTAGAACATTCCAGTTGCTCCTATTTATAGCCATCGTGCTGGTAGGCTATGGGTGCCGCATATGCCTCTGTTTGGTGGCCGCATAAGGCTCCTTCAACAGAATACGGTTGCAACTGCTATCGCATGCCATAGGCAGATTGCCACGTGGTCTTGGTTGAGATATATTGTTGATGAGATCTCGGGGTTGTTATCAACCCATTGTGGGCATGACTTGGTCAGTTGGACACTAGTCAGCACCAAATGTGCGAGGATCTCTGCAGTTGTAACGAAAAGATCTTGTGAGATGGAGGTCGCGTAAGAACTAGGCCACATATTGGCAAGGCCACATAGGTCATGTAGCAGCATACGTGCTCTTGTTTGGGCCTTGGTCGAATGGATACCCTAGCCGCATGTTGGTGAGCTGCATGGGTCATGTAGCCGTATGCCTGCTCTCATTTGGACCTTAGTCCAATGGACACTCTGGCCGCATGTTGGCGAGACCGCATAGGTCTTATAGCTGCATACGTGCTCTCGTTTGGGCCTTGGTTAAATGAACACTCTGGCCGTATATTGGCAAGGCCGTATAGGTTTTGTAGCCGGATACGAGGGAACACGTGGTATGGCAGTTTTGTCGAAGCAATTAATGCCCTGATATGATCCATTGTCTTCTTCTGAGGCATCGTCTTCGCGAGTTTCGAAGCATCTCAGAGTGATGAGTGATGTGTCAGAGTCTCTGACAGACATCAAAATCTGTGTCAAAGGGTCCTTATGCGGCCTCCATGTTATGTGGTCGTTCAGGCCGCATGCGACTTCTCTACGACTTGATTGTTCAGGCCGCATAAAGGCTATTATGTAGCTTTTGTCTGGCCGTTTTTATCATGTTTTTTGCGGCATAAGCTATACAGCATGTAGTATTTTTATGTTTCTACAGTAGCTAGTCCCACAACTCCGATCTAAGTCTAATTAGACCAAATTGGTCTTATGACACACACTTGATGCATCAATCTCATAATTTTTTCTAATTTGGCACAAAAATCTATGTAAAAGTCATAATAGAGGTCAATTTGACCTAGTTCTTCCTCCTATGGGTAGCCCTAAGCCATGGAAGGGATCCTAATGGTCAAATACATAAATTAGAGTATAAATGAATGAAAGAATCAGAATTATACTTATTAGGATATAGATTCCCAATGAATTGCTCAAATAGACACGATCCGGACACAATCTCATTGTCAAATTCTTCTATCCAAGTGCTATTGCCAACCTCAAGCTTCTAGTCTCCTTAGATAGTAAAATTGGAAGGAAATGAGAGTGAATTGAGAAAATTTGGTGGAGAAATAAAATAATTTGGGAAAGAACACAATTGGGAATCTAGAATGAATTAATTAATGTGTGAGAGAGAGAGAGAGAGAGAGAGAGAGAGAAACCCCCTTTCTATAGTGGTCGGCCCCTTCCCCCTCTCTCAAGCAACTATGCAAAGTCCAACCACTAGTTGTCATGTAGGTATTTATTAGGGAGGGGTAAATTAGGAAGCTTTTATTCTAATGAATGGTTAATTCTAATCCCTTAACTAATGAAGAGGGTTGAGTCTATGGGCCTAGCCCAATGGTTGGGTTCAAGTGTCATGATAAGTCTAATTAGGTCCACTAGGGTCAAGTCCAATAAATAGGCTAGCTATTAACCTATAATAAATAAATAGCACAACACATAATAAATAATTAGTAGCACAATATATAAATATTTAATCACTAATTATAAAATATGCTAAATAATAAAAATATCCTCATCTAAAAATGTGGTAGTGACACCTGGTGTGCTTTACATGAAGCACGGTAGCGCAGCACTATAAAGGAGCGTAAGGACTCCATGCTACAGTGGGTGACACCACCATGAGGTTCCTCGACAGGGTTCTGCCTCGGCTTCGCGAGCCATGTCATAGCGGCGTAGCACCGCACATAGGCAGGTATCCTAATAATATAGAATGAAGAGTGGTAGGCAGCCTACAAAGAGGCCGGTGATCTCATGTTACAGTAATATGACACCACCAAGAGGTAAAAGATGTAAATTCTCGGCAACGCGAGTCATGTCACAAATGCGTAACACCGCAAGAAAGCGCAATGCTTCATGCTAGGTAGTTTGGTACTACAAAGAGGTTGGGACCTCATGCTACAGTGGATGACACCACGATGAGGAGAAGCCTCAGCTTTAGGCCATGTCATAGCGGTGTAGCTTCGCAAGAAAGCGTAAGTCTTCATGCCAAAGACTCTTTAAAAGAACTCACATATAATGTATGGAAAGAGATATAAGCCGTATCTTGAGGGTAAGCTTGTAGACACACAATATACATACACCAAAATCAGGTATGCACAGGGCCTTTAATGTACAATCGGAAGCACAACGGATGCCATTGTGTGAGTGGAAAGAATTACTACTATGGTACATAATTCAAGGCTTAGTCCATTCTTGTATCATACTGTTATTTGACCCACGTGGGAAGATTCAAGTCAAAGCGACATCAACCCATATATTGAGATATGTGGAGGATTGTTGGTATTTTTGCCTTTGGTCTAGTAAAGGTAGTCCCGCATTGGCTACACCACCAAGTGGGTATCTCAATATAATGCTTTGCTCGTATTGAGGTGTGCACATGGGATATGGTAGAGCAAATAGGTGCCATGTGGGGGTATTTTATTAGGAGAAAAAAGGATTAAATCCTCAATGAAAGCTTTTAAGCTTTTATCATGCTCTTGGAATTTATTTCATAGGAGCTAAGCCCCGAAGGGGCTTAGTGACTCAGACTCGGGCTCAAGGGCGCAAAGTGACGCTTTGTTGGCGTACTTTGCATGTCAGCATCAGCCCACGGTGCTTGGCACTTGTGCATATTTGATGCGCTCAGTTATGCGTAAGTTGCATGAGCTGTTGATAGAGTGGTTGCATGTGTGGATGCATGCACGGGGAACTGAGCGGGTGCTGAGTGGGCGCATGCGCAGGCCATGCACAGCTATGCGCATATGCTTGTTTATGTGTATGCGCACATATGTTGTATGTGTTGCTGTGATGCTTTGTCGCGGCAATACTGGACCGATGCACTGCTGTGATGCTGCGCTACTAGCAGAAGCAGTTCAGATTCGGTTATGAAAAGATTGAGTCTTTAATTCAGATCCGATTTTGTGGATTTGACTTAATTTCGTTCTTATCTCTTTGTAACCGATTAGGTGGCCAGGCTCCTCTATAAATACTCTCTTCTCAGCCCTCATCAAAAAGATAATGAGAGAGAGAGAGTTGAAGAGAGGTTGTTGCGCCAAAAATAAGAGTCCAGGAGACCGTGCGAGTCCAGGAGGGAGGTAACACGAGCGTTCCAGAAGTTCTTCAAAAACTTATCGGTTCATGGGAGCATATTGTGTGGGGCAAATCTTGCTTTGAGCAACGGTAATCTTCATCACCCCAACAAGCCATAATCCTTCTACTTTCTCTTCTACTTCTCCTCTATTTGTAACTTGTTCTGTCCGACTGCAACTGCGATTTCAAAGAAGAACATAGATTGAATTTTGATTCTTTTGTTTTCTTCGGAGCAAGTTGTAATATGTAATATTATATTTATATTGCTTCATTGGAATCGAGATCTCGAGAGGCAAATTTGTTTGCAGAAGCTTCTGAATCTCGACTATAACTTTTGGATCAACAGAGGGTAGACTGCAAAGTTTATCAGGAGCTCTGTTGGCCCTATTCATTCATCTTTTGATTAAGCCCTGGGACTAAAATTTTGTACGATCGTTGTAAAAGTAGGAATAACATGTGTACATGCACGACAACTAATTGATGTTGCTCTATCACTTTTCTTAGTTGTACTTGACGGAGTATCAGTTCTATATTGTCTTTGTCACACCCATTTTTAGATTTGGTATTTCTTGAATTTTTAAGATTTGAGATTTTTCTGAAATGTATTCCGGTTGTATTTCTCATGTTGGTTCCTGTCATTTTATTTATTATTTTTCTGTTGTTGATAGAGACTACCCGAGACCAGTAGAATACCCATTGGCATTGCCATAGACCCAGTTTAGGACCCACATGTAGAATGGACACTTGGTTAGGTTTATTTTGGGTGAACCAATGACTAAACCATCTTTTTCTTCTCTTAGTATATATATGAGTACTTTCTCTCTTCTCATCCATTTCCTCATTTCACTCATCTTGCTTTCTTCTTCCTCCTCTCCCCCAAGCTCCCTCTAGACAAACCCTAGCCCTAGGGAGAAGTTGCTGTGACTTGGACCGTGAGAGGTAGAGGCCAGGAGCCACCCAAGGCAAGTACATATTGCTCAATGGTGAAGTCATAAATTTTGGAATTTTTATATATATGTCATTTAAAAATAAATATTTGATGGAAAATGTTCTCTTTGAGTTGCTGATCATATTTATTTCTTGGAGTTTTGGATTTTGATGTATAGATTTTTGTAGATCTGAGTTTTAAGTTTAGGGTTTTTTTGGGTTCCATGAGTTTTTTTTTGTTTTGATCTATTAAAACTTAGTGTTTTCGAAAACTAGTTATTCCTTATGTTAGAGCATTCCATTTCGTGCAATTTTGGCTTTTGTTTTACTTGATTTGGAGTTGAAAATAAAGTTTTTATGAAGAAACATTATTTTGGTTTTTGAAGCTTTCGGTCATGGCTGAACCTGCTGTTAGAGAAGACGAAGTCTTCATGCGGCCAGCGACTTATGCGGCAGATAGTGCTCTGTGGCCCGAGAGGGTTATACGGCCTGAACTCCTTGTCGCATACCGACAGCATGCGTCCATCTTGTTGGATGAATGACCGTACATTACACAAAGTGTTCTGGAGCTATCTTTGAACTGCTTGTGTTTTCACTCGCTGAACGAATGAAAATTTTGCTAAGTCCAAGAGGGGCGGTTATGTGGCAAGCAGTTTATGTGGCAGGGCGACCATGAGCTATTTTCCTTGAACGCACGACTCTGAACTGTTTGGCACATCTTTTTATAGTTCTTATCTTTTCTTCCTGACACACTTTTTGGCCTGTCATATCAATCACTTTATTGTCACTTTACTGACACTTTATTTATTGACCCATCACTCAGCACTTGCCCCAAGGAGTAGATTTTAACTCCGAGCATGCGGCAAGTGAGTCCATGCGGCAATTGGGTGCATGCAGCCAGTGAGCACATGCGGCCAGGAATCCTTATGTGAATTTTGTGTTCCCCTTTATTATGTTCATTTAGTAATTTCTTTTAGTGATTATTGTTGTGTGCTTTCTTATGTCGATGCAAGTTTATGATACCAGACACGTTTTGAATATAAGTTTATATACAAGTTTATGTGCGAGTTCACAATCCTCACGACACTGTGGAAATATTTGTGTATAAAAATCTATTGTATTTGGAATCGGGCAATCAAGTGTGAGTATTATCCAATGTATCACGTATCGCGAATACGATAACTCATGAAAAGCTCGTATTCGAGACTCGTCATTCTAGTGAGTTCTCAAGTGTCCATGACTCGAGAACTTGAAATAATTTAGAAATGATTAAACAAGATAAGATTTACCAAGATCATTGGGAGGAAAGAATATTGCGCTACCGGCTACCCCGATCTCTAAGGGCCCCATGCAGCATGGAAAAACCCTGCTAGGCAAGGGCTCCATGACTGACCAAGTTTACGCGTGCTGCGGCACTTACAAGACAAGTTTATATATAAGTTTATGTTCATAAAGCAAGTTTATGATTACAAGTTTAAGTTTATGCTTATAAGTTAAATTTCTGTTTATGACAAGTAACAAGTTATGTTATTATATGATTGATTCTGCATTTAAGTTCACTAGACAAGCGTACCCTTGGCCATCCGGGTTAATTGCAGTATCGGTGGTAGCAATATTCTTAAAACATGTATTTAGTAATTAATATATATGACAACCCTAGCTAGTTAATCGTAGCAAGCCGTAAAGTTGTTTGGTCGTACGATGAATGATGTTACTTTCATTATAGCTAGCTCTTCTAGTTTTATTTTCTCTGGGCGCGTGGTTAGGGTGCTAAGTTCTGCTCGGGTGAAGGTCTGCAACCCCGGTCCTTGTTTGGTTTAAGGGTTGTGGTCCCAATCCAGAGTAGTTCCTATGCTCTCTTGTTGTTCGTCGCCTTACTTTATTTTTGTACTTATTATCAGTTCTTCTAGTATTATTCTTGAGACAAGTACATTGGTACCGTACGAGTCTCGATCAGCATTTATTTCTTATATGTCTCTTTCTGCTTATGTTGTGATATGTTTGGTCTATCACCTTGAGCTCATTTGTGGTACTTTCTGCTTGGGGTTCTGACCCCAGTGGCTTTGCATGGCCAGGTTACCCCGAAGAGAACCAGGATCTATTATACTTCCAGCAAGATGACTCGTACTAGTAGGACTGCGGCCGAAGCTCGCGAGTGGATTTCCTTATTCCATCCCTTGTCTTGATTTCTTTATTTTGTGTTATGTAGCAAGGGGCAGAGTTAGCTCCTTATATTTTTAAGACTATGGTTAAACTGATGTATATATTAGACCATGGCTGGTATATTTGATCATGTATTATTATACTCTGCTAGTGCAGCATTTTGTATTCAATAGCTTTATGATCATATATGACATATAATTTGGATGCCTCTTTACTTTCATGTATGATATACTCTTGTACTTGTGTTGCTGGATTGAGATACTAGGATTTGTCGGCCTTAGGACTGACGTCATAGCATGTTAGAGTTCACCCATCTGTCTTCTAGACAACCTTAACATATTGTGGCTTACTTCGATATTCTGTAAGGTGCGGTTGGCCATGTCAGTCCCCGTATTTATCCAATATTCTGGGAGCGGGGCATGACAGCCTTTGATGCTCGAACTCTGATAAATTGATTTTTTTACATCAATACGATTATTACATGAGTTTACTGGGAACCTGCAAAACTTAAAAAGCAATTTTTTTAGTTGTTGCAGTAAAAAACTCAAGCATAGAATATGTAAATTTTTAACAGCAATAATTCAGTGATTTACTAAGAACATCCAAAGAGATGAGAAACTATTGTTAGTCCCGAGGCAGATCAGAGATGGTAGAATGCGGGCCATAGCAGAGCTACTAGCAAGACCCGAGGGTCCGCTCTCTACAGGAACCCAAGTTATCGTCAAGATCAGAGATTCACACAAGAGTTCCTCATCTGATATTTCTCGATTCCAACAAAAAATAAACCAATAACAGGTTACAAACTGTCCCCGAAGAAAATAAAGATTATAACAAGCAACAAGTAAAATGTTCTTATCTTTATGTTCGCAGATGCTACAATGAGAAAGAATGAAGCAAAGGAAAAGCTGAAGAGGAGCTCCTTGATGGGGTAGTCAAAACTACCGTTGCTCAAAGCAAGATTGCCCGTACAGACGATATTCCCCCAGGAACCAGCAAGTTCATAAATGAACTTCTGGAACGCTCTAGTCACCTTCAAAAATACTCGAAAATACCATGTGGGAGGGGGACACACTGGGCCGCACATGATCTGGTGTTCTCGATTTTTCCATATTTTTTCTCTCCTCAAATAAAAGAGGCGGCCCTCTATATAAAAAGGATTATAATACCTATGCGGCCTAAGGAAACACCAGGCCGCATATGCGCTGACCGACCAGATCCCCCAAAATCGGGTGCCAAAGCCATAGGCGCCGCCCTCGCCGCATGTGCCGCCTCCGCCGTCGGTCACGATGTGCTGCACAAGGCAGATAGTGTCGTCAAACGTCGAAAGCATCCGCTTGCACAGCATGCGCTGCATTTTTTGGAAGGCATAGAAAAATATGCGCCGCCTAAAGCAGATTATGTCCCCTCCACAGAAAACTCGCTCACCCAAACCTGGCCGCATATCGCCAGGCTGTATAGCCCCAGGTCGCATAGCGCCTGGCCACAAAGACCTTAATCGCATATCGCCTAGCCGCATAGCCCCTGACCGTATAGCGCCAGGCCGCATAACGCATGTCTGCATAGCGCCAGGCCGCATGCGCCATGAAGCATGCGCCCGAGCTAGCAACCGTGTATGCAACTCGCACAAGAAAAGAGCGCATGAACGCCAAACGACGATGCTGACGTGCTAAGTGTGCCAACAAAGCACCACTTTACGCCCTTGAGCATGAGCCCGAGTCCGAGTCTGAGATGCTAAGCCCCTTCGGGGCTTAGCTCCTAAGGAAAATAACCCAAAGGTAGTGACAAAATTAAGATTGTTACAATGGAGTTCACCCTTAATCCCTCTAGGAAAGTAAACCCACATAGACCACCACCTCATGTGCATATACCAATACTAAGCATAGCTATATATTGAGATAATCACATTGGTAGTTTTCCAATGTGGGACTAAAACTCCCAAAGTTAAGTGAAAAATACTAACAATCCCCTACATATATCACAATATATGGTTGAGCGTTCCTCACAGAGACGGCCATCATGCATTAGGATAGATATTGCCGACGACTTGAATCTTCCTGCATGGGTCAAACAACAGTACGATACGAGAATGGACTGAGCCTTGAATTCTGCACCATAGCTGCTATTCTTTTCACTCACACAATGACCTCAGCTGTGCCTTCCGGTCGCACGTTTAAAGGCCATATGCTGACCTGGTCTCAGTGTATGTATCTTGGGCGTCTATAAATTTTCTCTCAAGAGACGGCCTACATCTCTATCTATACACTTAGGTGAGTTCTTACACTATAGAGAGTTTTATTATCCGACATAAAGCCTTGAGCTTCTGTGCGGTGCTACGTCGCTATGACATGGTCACTCAAGACCGAGGATCTCCCTCTTGTGGTGTATTACCATTGTAGCATGAGGACACATGCCTCTTAGTAGTGTCGTTACTACACACAACATGGAGCCTTGTGCTTCTGTGCAGTGCTACGCCATTGTGACATGGCTAGAAGCCGAGGTTTACTCCCTCATATGGTGTCACTCACTGTAGCATAAGGTCACAGGCCTCTTAGTATTGTTATACTACCTCCCAGCATGAAGCCTTGCACTTCCGTACGGTGCTATGCCACTGTGACATGGCTCGAAGTCGAGGTTTGCTCCCTCATTCGGTGTCACCCACTGTAGCATGAGGACACCTCTTTGTAGTATTGTACTACCACTCTCTATTACCTTTCAGCATTAGGCTACATGCCTATGTGCGGTGTTACCGCCGCTGTGACATGGCCCGAAGCCAAGGTTCACTCCTCCGTATGGTGTCACGACACTGTAGCATGGGATACAAGTCCCTTATAGTGCTAAAACTACTCATGCTTCCTGTAACGCACGCCGGACATTCACTCTGTTCGAGAACTCATTAAGGCGTCAAAGCCATCCTCCCACAAAAAATATTCTAATCAAGAACAAATAGTATACCACAGTGATTCCAGATACGTATCCTACAATGTCCCTGAGGACTACCCACTGTACCTGATATTCTCCTGGTCAATGGTCCTCCCTTGAACCAATAGCTAGATGCCTGATAGATTTTTCTTTGAACCAATGGCATAAAACTAACTGGTAGAATTCCAGAGACACAATATCATATGTCCTCTAAGCCCATATTTGTTGTGTCCTTGACTATGTACGGTGTTACTACCATTGTGACATGGCCTACATCCGAGGCTTTACTATGTCGAGGTACCTCATGGTGGTGTCACCCCACAGTAATATGGAGAACTACGCTCCTTCATAGTACTTGACGCTGATTATATGCGGTGCTACTGCTGCTGTGACATGGCCCGAAGCTGAGGCTTTATCCTGTCGAGGTACCTCATGGTGGTGTCACCCCACGGTAGCATAGAGTATTAAGCTCCTTTATAGTTCTTACGATCAGCTGGCGCTTGAGGCCAATTATGAATAGATCTTCCAAATTTACCTGACTCTGATCATTCACCACTGTAATGGTGCCACCCTTGATGTATTCATGTAACATTTTGAACGGATCTGCTAGAATTACCTAGCTCCGAACATTAACCGTTACCATAATATCATCCTTTAGGTGTTCGTAAAGAGTCTTGAGCAGATCTGCCAGTTCACCTAGCTCTGATCATATAACTACTGTAATGATCCACGTTCGCTGCGCTCATTCAGTGTTTTGTGTTATACCCACACAGTTCTCTTCTATCCCTTGAAGAGATGAATAGATACCATTGTTGCAGCTTTCTAGTTTTTACAGTATGTCGGTATCACCTGAATCTGTGTACTAATCATAGGAAGATCATCTGAGAGCTTCCATAGCCATTCTACTTTATATGCTGCAGCGAATAGTGCAAAGAACTCTGAAAGTAAAGACTGCTTCTTCGACCTCCACTATATAGTAGCACCACTCCTGGAGAATTTATGTCCTCATGTGAATCTTTTACTCTTCTTTTTTGAGCACCAAATGATATCATTGAAGCCTTCAATCATATTAGGATAACTGATGTAGTGCAGGATATACCACTGAGTCCACTTGAGAATTATGACGACTCTCTTCACAGCTTCCAGTGTTCAACAACACGCATTTTGCTCATAAACTGACTCAACATCCCTACAGCAAGATCTATATCAGACCTGGTGGTACTGTAATGCCCCAGTCCTAAAATACGTAGGACTAGGAATACGTACATGTCAGCTACACATACGACCAGACTCTGGTCCGACCCGAATACGTATAAGCTGTATTATAATGGTCACTATCTAGATAATCCAGTAAATATAAATATCTATGCCTTAATCCACAATGAACAGAATACAACAAGAATAAGCTACATATGCTAAGGTCGGCCGCCCGGTAACACACAAGCTCGAATAGACTCGAGAAAGAAATATGAGTCTATAAAAACTAGGCTACATCAGCAGATGAATTAATAATATAAATGAATAGTATAACTATGGTAGAAATGATATAAGTACCTGGTACCAATGCCCACATGGCAAAGCAAGCCAAATCAGCAACTCCAGGCAGGCTCCACAACGGTCTATGCTGTAAAACTGGCAAGGAACCAGGTCCTCAGAGGGACGTAACAAGGTACAAGAAAACAACAAGCCAAAAGCAAACAAATAAAACCATAATCCAGGGTAAACTAATGTAACCAACTATGTGACGTGCAAATGAGAGTATAGACTCAAGGCTCCGTGTGGGGGAACCAGGAGGAAGCTGTACATATATATATAATACCTTAGATTTCGCAGAGGGAACCTAAAGCCTAATACACAATAAATAGTAACAAGTAAAATATGTCTAGAGCACGATGAAGACTCTCCCGACCCAATGTAACCTCACGTCTCAATCAAGACACCCAAGCTCATGACCACTAACTATCAGCACAAGTCTTAGTCACTATGTATCACTATAATTATCCCTATATCATGCATCATGTAGTCCTATCCAGAGTCCAAGCACCTCAAACAAGTCAAGAAAGACTCTGTCACATGAATATCGTGTCCCAGTGTCCTATGGTTGGATGTGCAAATAATGTTTGCACCAATATGGGTTCGTAAATATGACTCTCTGACTACGTTACTCGACTCCGCAGGGGATGTCGGTACCCGAATCTTGTTCGAACACAAAGTATCGTATGACGGCCCTAGGCTCAACAAGTACATCAACCAAGCCACACAAATATAATATCTAATACATAAATAATATTAAATAAAGAATTTAGAACTGTAAATATCTTGGCAAGGTACACTTGCCTGGGTCCGCAGTATGTAGTTGCAAAGTTGGTCCCGCGTCCACCCCTCCGGAATTTAATTGACCTACCAATTAAATGCTTAAGAGTATAATCAATAATTCTCGTAATTATAACTTATTTATATAATTTTATTCTTTGCCATGTACAACAAAGTCCAATATTATTCCTAACAACTTACTTTACTTTTACGGGATATCGGAACCAAGTTTCTTGGTTTTTGACTTCCAAAATTTAAATTTAAGTCCCCAATTAAAGGACATGAACATAAATTATAATAAATCATATAATCTTGATTTAAATATAATTTTTATTCATTATAACAATTAATTCCCAGATTTGACAAAATAAACATATTTCAAGATTATGGCTACTTTAGGTTGACTAGTTTGTCCAAAACTTGTTTGGAACATTGTCAGTCCATTAGTATGTTTTATATTTATGAAAAATATTTTATATCATATTATATTCTGATTTAATCTCAGAAAATATTTACCTCTTTATTCCATCCAAAACAACCCTTATTTATGGGCAAAACTATGCCACAAAATTACCCGAAAACCTATGCTAGTTGTCCTTAATTATAGGGTTCAGATTTAACATTAAAATAACAGAAAATAATTTTAAAATACTTAATTTTTAGCAAATAAACATCTATTAATTCAGTTTTAAAATTAATAATGATTCACTCAAGTAATCGCATTAAAAGTCTCAAACTAGTTCTACCGACAAGCGAATTATCACCAACCTATCATGAAAATTTTATATTTTCTAATATGAGAACAAGATGGCAAAATATGGATTCTAAATCAATAATTTTACATAACCTAAAAGGATCATGCCATGGGATTTGAGAAAGAACGATTAAAGATTTGTCAAAAACTTTGGAGGATTGGATGATGGTGCTTCTTCTTGTCCAAGAAATACTCTTTCTTATTTGTGCTTGGCTTGCTACTCCCTTCTTGATGGTTTGTTGATGATGACAATGGGTTCTTGATATATTTTTGGTGAAGATGGGGTTCTTCTTGGAGGTTTAATGGTGTTTGGATGGAGAGATGGTGAAAAATGAATGTTTTATGATGTAGAAGTTGATGGGGGGGTTGTGGGGGGGTGAAAGAAGGGAGAAGGGTTGCTAGGATCGGCTGGAAGGAGGGAGAAGAGAGGGTGGTCAGCTGTTAGGAGGGGGAGTTATATTAGATTTTAGGGTTAGGGTTTGGTGATAAGTTGATATATATATGAGCTTTTTAAATAGATTTAAACAAAGGAGGGGTTTCCTATTGCTAGTAGGGGTCGGCCACAAGGGGGGCTGCTCTTGGCCGAATATGAGAGGGGGTTGGTTGTTATGGTTGGGATTGGATATGGTTTGGTTGTTGGGTTGGTTAGGGAATTGTTTGATAGTTATTTGCCAACTAGAATGCCACATATACCACTTTCTATAAATAGATCTCCTATAAATAAAAATAAATTAATATCATATATATATATATATATATATATATATATATATATATATATATATATGCATGGGGATATTTGGGTGCACTACATGCCTACATGTGGTTGGGTTGGGTTGGGTTTGGGTCAAGTTCTAGTCAAAAGGAGGCAATTTTACGGTAACCATAATTCTAAACGTTCGTCAATATTTTTGGAGCATGGGGGAGATCAAATAAATGCAACATCCATGTTCCAACTATATTAGACTCAATCAAGATTAATATTATAAATTTTGTTGGAAGAAAAAAGGTTGTGCATTGCTCAAAATATTAAAGCCATGGCAAAGTATCATATATCTAAAAGAAGATTTTAAAAATTTATTACTCTAGTCTATTAAATGAAGTGATTAAAATAAATAAATAAAATACCAAAATAATCCTATTCAAAATGAGGGGGCTTACAGGTACTCACAGCTTGAATCATGCACATGATGATGCTTGAGTACACCAACTGTCTGATGCTTCCCTTGGATTAGGCTTCTTCGTCTTCATGTCACACCTGAGGAGTATCGTCCCTGATATCCAAAGCATGTGATCGGTCTTCTTACAGAGAGCTTGTGACTGAGCAAGCTCACTTGGCATTCAGATCATCTTATATCCTTAAGGATGATATCCGCAATCCTATGTCCTGAGCCTGGACAAAAGGACATATTTGTTCTAGTGACACTTCTATACCCACAGCTGGGATTTGGAAAGTCGTCTACATAGATACAAGAGATGTCTCCTTTATTATCAGTAAACCTTGTGTAAGAACACTCTTGGTTTGTCTCACTGATCCTGTGTCAACTTTGACTAGATGACTTATCAAACTTCTGCTGCCATATCCTGGGATTTGTTTCAGACCGTATAGAGTTATCACCAACCCGCAAACAGTCTTCAAACATAAATGACAATAATTCTGGCGGTTGTCCATGAATCTCTTATGTCTGTCTTTCCTTCATCTGATAAACAATCTGTAAACCCCCTGATTTTTCAAGAATTTTTAAATTTGGAATTTTACAATTTTCTGGAATTTTCTGGAATTTTTTCTGTAATTAAAAACAGGGTTTTAATTATTAAATGATTTTTAATTGATAATAAATAATATTAAAATATTATGAAAATAATATTTTTGTGTGTAAAATGAAAAACTGGACTTAGGATGATTTTTCTGGAATTTATTGGACCCCGGACCTATTTTTAAACACCTAAAAATAATTATTTAATTAATTATTTAATTAATTAATGATTTAATTATTTAATTATTTATTTTTAATAAATAAAACCCAAACCCTAAGCCCACCAGAGCCCGGCCCGGCCCATTGGGCCCAAACCCGGCCCAGCCCCCGGCCTAGCGGGTCGAGCGGGTCGGCCAGACCCGAACCATCGCCCGACCCGACCCGGATGACTTTTCCCTCCCCCACGATCTGCCCTAGCCCCGAGTCTCCCGGCGGAGCCGCCGCCTCCGGCCTGCTCCGCCCGCGCCTCACCCCTCCGCCTCCTCCGCCCCGCTCGAGCTCCCCCCGGCCCTATTTAAACCCCTCACCGACTTCCCCCTCTCCGGTCACCCGCCCCTCGCCACCGTCAGCCCGCCTCCGCCCTAGCAGCGCCGCCGCCACTGCTTCCCAGCCGCCTCGCCACCACCTGCCAAGCCCGTCCTCCTCCTTCCTCCCCTCCTCTTTGTCTCTACCGGCGACGAACAGCAGCAGCAGCACAGCAGCAGCGCCGGCAGCTCCGGCCACCCACCGCCGCCAGCGCCGCCTCCGCCGGCCAGCACCCGAGCCCAGCGCGCCCCCGGCCCCTCCGCCTCAGCCCGGCCGCCCCCGTCGGAGCTCGGCCAGCAAGCCCTAGCCCTAACCCTAATTTCTTTGTATCCGACACGTATCGGACACGTGTCGGACACGGTGAACCCGGTTTCCGAGGACCCTGTTCAGGTACTCATAACTTCTTGCTCGTAGCTCTGATTTTGATTCCGTAAATTGCGTTGCGAAGCCTGTATGACCCTCTCGGTGCCCGGACAAACCGCTCGGGGCATCGCGTCCTGTGGTGATCGCACACCACGATCCAAAAACAGGAAAAATAACGACCCGATTCACCCAGGAACTGGGTACGCCCTGCCAAACGGGACGACTTGGTCGTGCGCGGTCTTCACAGATACGTGCGCGTCGTCGATACGGACGTGCAGGATTTTGCAGAAGCTGATTCGGATGTGCGTGCACACCGAAATCAACGCGTATCCGCGGACACCGCCCCGTATCCGTCCTTTCTGAATCGCGCCCTAACTTTGTGTACACACGTCGGATCGAAATGAAACTTGCGCCATCGGACTCGTAGCGATACGCTGGTCCTGTGACCCAAGTTTGGTTCGATTCTGAGAACGTTGACGAAATCGCGTGTCGTGGGCCCCACAAGCCCCACTCGACGGGCAATTTTGTGACCGGCTCATCGAAATTCAATTCTGGAAGTTCCGTTGGGTTTGTATCATCGTTCCTGACCTGTTGACACTAAGTTTGGTGAATTTGGAGACCTTTGACCCTGACGCATTTTTTGGTGCAAAGCGGGCCCACATGTGGACCCCGTTTTGACCCAAAATTGCCGTTTTTGCCCTCGTCTTCAAATTGGACTCAAGGAAAGGCATTTCTAGCTGATTGATATTTTTTGGATCTGATGGTGATGTTTGTTACAGCAACCGGAGTACCGCCTGCAATTCCAGCTGAAGTCAGAGCAGCAATTGGAACCAGAACCGCAGGCAAGTGTGCCTTGTCAAACCCTGTAGCTTGCTATTTATTTCCTTGGCTTAATTTAGCATCAGTGGGCAAGGAAAGCTTATCAATTCTCAGTAATTCCTGTTATAATATTTTATCTGAGTTCTTGTAGATTCATATGTAAACTTGTTTTAACTGCTTAACCTAGGAAACGTGTGACGTACTTAGTGTCCGATCATAGTCGGGTGCCAACACCGTACGCGATGTTGGGTACGTCATTTAGAGATGGACATTCAATACCCTTACTCTTGGTACTTGTCCTATCAAGTACATCAGAACCCAGGACACTTGACACTATTCATGAGACAGAATCCTCTTGAGATATTCACGGTAATTCTGTATAGGATACAGGACTTGACATAGACATTATATTCATAGACATTATATGACTTGCTGTATTAGTATTGATCCTGCGTGTCATGGACATGAGACGTGTGATTACATTGGGTGGAGAGAGACACACAGGCTACAGGCTGATATATATATATATATATTTATTCTGGCGAGGCCTCAGACTCTATATTAGAGCTAGATACTCTATTAGTGATATATTTATTGTGAGGCCTCAGACTCTATATCAGAGCTAGGCACTCTATTAGTTATTACTGCTACCGGCTCCCCGACACAGAGCTTGTAGTGGTCTCAGCCTGAGTACTCGTGATGCTCTCACTTGCATTATCACTTAGTTGGTTACATAGTTTACCCTATTGTTTCATTTATTTTTTGCACTGCATTATTTTGGCTTGTGTTATCTGTACCTTGTTATGTCCCCTGAGGACCTGGAATGGACTATGTCCCCAGGTATAGCCGAAGAGATACACCGTACAGGAGCACTTCCAGGAGCTGTACCAGGACCTGAGGACGAAATCGTACCAGAGGACTTCTCCTGAGCATTGGTGGTGTATAGTCAGTTATTTCTGTTTCTGTTTCTATTTCCAGTTCATTTATTTCCTGTCTATTGCATTGATGTATCAGACTTGTTCTCGGATTGTTCACCGAGACACTTTTCTTGAGATTTGATAGTTATTTCTATTTACATTATTCTGGCTTTGGATCTGTGATTATCTGTTGTGGATGAGATTAGAATAACCTGTGACATGTAATAATTGATCTATTTCCTGTTAGACTACAGCTTAAGCATGCCCTGATGGATCCATTAAATTGGGTTGTCCATCGGTGCGTGCTGCTGGCCATTGCCACGTGTCCAGTCCCTCGATATTTTGGGACTGGGGCGTGACATAGTTTTTTTGGTGGCCCATGCAGGTCAACGACTAAATTATTCGGTTTCAACTTAGGGACCGAACAGGCCTACAATAAGATAGGATAAGTTTTTAGGATCTCATCCACTTGCTTGAATCGTTCTTGATATCTATTCGAATTAATTTATTGACTTGCATCCTGCCTTGATTCCTGTGCGCCTCTTATCGTTTATTTTGGATGAGGGAAATGAACCCACAAGCCAGCAATGAGGCTCATGCAGAAACACCGCAAGGCGTAGTGGTTACCCACGAAGACGATGTGACACCAGTGGGTGAAGGCCAATCATCACAAGGCAGTCAAGCAAGTCAGCCTGCCTCAAGAATCCACCAAGATGACGTTCCACCCTCGACGCAGCCTACTCCACCGATGCCTTCCTTCCCACTGGGACAGCCTATGGACGAACCGCAAATGTTCCGCATGTTCTACGTAATGATGCAAGCCTATCAGAAGGTTCAACAAGAAGCCCAACAAAACCAAGCGGAGAACTTCATCGACAGAACTAGCTTGGAGTCAAGGAGGCCAAGCAGTTCAGATGCAACTACCTTCAAAGAGGACATTCTTACTGCAGCACGACCTGTGGAGTGCACCACAAGGATCGAGTCCAGCCAGAAGCGGCCGTATGCGTCAGCACCAGGCCAAGCACAACAGGAAAGAGCTGCTAAGCGACCACAGATAAATTCACAGCAGAGAGCATCTACACCACTAGCACTAGTCCTTCCTACTTGTCACTTGTCACTACCCAATTCTAGAAAATAGGGTATTTTTTTTATTTTTATTTGATAAATAGTGGATTGTATTTAATTAATTATATTTATATTTATTAAGTGCTTGTATTATTTTTTAATGATTGTTTTAGGGTTTTGGCTAGCCTGGACCCATGTCAGACCCTAGTGGACCCATGTCCGACCCAGCCCACACCCTTGTGAGAATTATTTTGGGGCTTAGATTATTTATTTTATTTTTAGGAGGTTAGTTGGAGAGAATTGGAGTTAGTTTGAGTGTTTTTGGAATCCGAAACCCAAAACCGAGTTTCGGGAGGGCATTTTGGTCATTTGGACTTGTGTAAACCCTTTTATATTTGCTTTGGCCGGCCCCTACCTAACCCACCCGTGAGAAATCCAGCAGCTCAGCCCCCTCTCTCTTCATTCTACTTCTTCTTCTTTATTTCTTCTTCTCCACTTCTTCTTCCTTCTTCCTTCTTCTCCAAAGTAAGTCTCTTCTTCCATTTTTCTTCTTTCTTCTTTCATTCCTTCTTCCTTAAGCTAACCCTAACCTTAGATTTTCTCTAACCTAGATGTGTGGAGCCTAGACTTTGTGTGGAGGCTAGTTTTGGTGGCTTGGAGCTTGAGGGAGGTGATTTCTAGGGGTTGTGAGACTTTGGCATTGGGATTCCAACTCCCAAGAGGTAAAACCTAACTTTTCCCTTCCTAATTATTTTTGTGTAGTGTAATTAGTATTGTAGAACCCTCCTAGACCCTAACCCTACCCGTAGGAGGAAGTTGGAACTAGTTTGGGTGAGTTTAGAGACTTTGACATTAGGTTTTGTGTAGAATTCGGGTGGAATCCGAATTTGGCCCAATTTTGGGTGATGCCCTAGGTTAGATGGACCTAGGTAGACATTGTCGAATGTCTAGAGGGTGAGTGTGTGTCTCCGTTTGGACACGGGAAGTCGTGTCACAGAGAAACGGGCGTTTCGGGCAAAATTGGGGCTTTTTGTCGTCGCCGATTCTAAGTACGTGCGCGTTTCCGCCATGGGCCTAGAATCGATGTGGGAGTACATTTTCTAGGATCTAGACATCGTGTAGAGCGCGTGGGTAAATTTTGGGCCGATTCCGAGTTCGTTTGGTGTGCGTTTCAGGAGGTTTTCCGAGCCGCGCACCACATGTTCGTCGAAATGACCGAACGGCCATTTCGACTTGGTTTCCTCGTTTCGGGCTTGTGCGTGCGTTGGGTTAGTATCGGGGAGTGTGTGCTAGAGTTCTCGGGCTATATTTTATATATTTTAGGGTATTGGTGAGTGTCGGGATCGTTGGGCGTGAGTGGGGCGTGTGGTTTGGGTGTTGTTGTGTGTTGTGTTGTGTTAGTGTATATGTATCTATATATTTATATATTTATATATATATGTATGTGTGTTTATGTATATATATTTATATATATATGTGTGTATTTATATCTATGTGCTTGTGTGTGTATATGTCTATGTGTGTATATATATATATATATATATATATATGTATATGTGTAAGTGTGCTTGTGTGTGTGTATATGTATATATATATTTTGGGTGTATGTATATATATATATATAGTTGAGAGTGTGTGTAGATATATATATATATATATTAAGTTTATATATATATATATATATATAGCTATGTATATATTTATGTGTGTGTGTGTTGTTAGTGTTGTGAGTGTGTGTGTGTATTAGTGTGTGAGTGTGTTAGTGTGTGTGTTAGAGTGTGTAGATGAGTGTGAATATATATATATAGATATCTAGTTATATATAGATAGATATATATGTATGTATATATATATATATATATAGAGGATGATATATATATAGGTATATATATGGGAGTGTGTGTGTGTGTGTATGTGAGAGGAAGGGGGGCTGAACCATCTGCAGCAACAGCAGCAGCAACAGCAGCAGCAAAGCCAGCAGCAACAGCAACATTATGCAGCAGCAGCAGCAGCAAAGGCATAGCAGCAGCAGCAGCGTCTTAGGCGAGCAGCAGCAGCATTCGCAGTAGCTAGTGAGGGAGAGAAAGAGTGATATATATATAGATATATATATCTATAGTTAGCTATATATATAGATTGTTAGATAGATTAGTTGATAGATAGATAGCTAGTTAGATTAAATAGTTACTTAGATAGATAGGTAGTTACTTAGATAAGTAGATAATAGGTAGATAGTTAGATTTATAGATTATAGATAGGTAGATAGCTAGATACTTAGATATATCTACCTAAGATATAGATATCTATATACCTATAGTTATATATATATATATAGATATCTTGATAGGTATATATATATATATATATATATATATATATATATATATATATGTTATGATTAGGTAAGGTAATGGGTATAAGTGTATATGTGTGTGTGGATATATATATGTATATAGGTAGATACCTACTTAGATATATATATATATATGATAGATATCTATATTACCTAGCCTAGATTAATAACTAGGTGCATAATCAGTAGCTAGATAGCTAGCTAGAGGGGTTTTAGAGCAAAATCTCAATACCTTGAGATACCGAGGTATCTCGATACCTTGAGATATTCAAGGTATTGAGTTTCGAGCGGGGTATTTGAGCATTAGCCTAGGAAATGTCTTGGAGTGATTTTTATATGTTTATATATATATAATTACGCGTGCTAGCATAGGTTTTAGTGGGTTTAGGCGGGGTGTGTGGCCTAGGGCGAGGTATCTGATACCGAGGGTATCCCGGTATCTCGATTAGGCGAGTTTGTGAGTTTAGTAGCTTAATGAGCTCGGTTTGACCTAGAATTTCAGGGACACCCTAGTTTGACCTAGCTTTGACCATAATTGTCCCTGTTGACCGTAAAAGTCAACGTTTGACCTAGTTTTGACCTAGAGTTGACTTTTTGGACCCCGGGTTGACTTTTTGACCCGATTTTCACCGGTTTGACCCGTTCGACCTAGAATAGCCCTAGAAGCCTGTTTTTAATTATTTTATATCAGTTTAAATGCTTAGAACCCTGTTTAATCCTTGCTTTTCGCATTAGGTCCCTGCGACACCGGTCCGGATCTCGATCCTCATCAGTTGCTCAGGACATCAGGCGAGTACCTACCTCTGATAGTTTCCATTTCATGATAGCGTTTATATCACCTGTTCTAGAACTGTAATACTTGATTCTGACACATTATTACATGAGCTGGTACTAGTGGATCCCGTCATGAGATGCTATCCCCCTTACCGTGTTCAGCGGGTACTCTATCACGTGTATTTCATCATGTGCTTCGGGTATTGATTCTCATGTGCTATCATGTGCTTATTGTGCTCTCGCCTTCGTGTGCGCGAGCTATTATCATGTACGTAGCGTGTTGTGGTTGGATCCAATGGTATTAGTGGGGGAGGGGAGTAGTGAGTTGGTTATGTGATCAAAGCCAAACAGTATTCATGTGTATGTCGGTTATGCAACTCACGCATAACGGAGTTATCTTAGTGTTTTTTATGTGCAACCTAAGACGATCACATAACGAACTTGTGCTCAAGGCACTTAGCTAGTATTCATGTTTCTCACCTGCAGTTACTTTTCCACTACTTGTATTGTTCTCCAGTTTACATTACAGCTACTTATTGTGCTCCAGCATATATTTATTTTCTGTGCATCTTGATTACTTTTCTATTGCTCGTCATATACACCTTACCATGCATTTGGAGTTGCTTTCAGAGTTATGTACTTCGCTCCAGTCCTGACTGGGCATATTTTTTCCAGAGGATCCTGAGGACTATTGCCCTACGTTCTACGGGCCTGGTGTTGACGACTGTTGTGACCCCGTGATCGAGGAGGAGTGCGCCGAGGAGACGCCGATAGCACCCTAGTTAGCTAGGTGGGTTTCCTGGGTTGTTTCCAGTGGTTTGTATTTTGGATGACTGTACTTATTCTTTTGATGCTGTGTGATGTTGTAGCTATTTGTAGACTTGGACTGTATTATTTTGGATTGACTTGCTCTCTTGGTTCTGTTTCTTTGTTTATATCATATCGTGCTTTATTTCTTTCCCTAGATTTTGTGATTGAGAGTTCATATATATATATTGCGTGGTTGCCTCCTTTGGGAGAGGATTTTATATATATATTGCGTGGTTTTGCCCTCCTTTTGGAGAGGTCATGCCAGATTTTTCAGTGAGATATAGATAGATATGGTTGACCTAGAACGGACCTTTACAGCGTTCTACCGCCGATTCTGCGGCGTAGGCTGGACGTACCCACGGCTCATGCCCGATTTTCGGGTGCGGGTCGTGACACATTTTTGGTGGTGGCCCATGCGGGTCTGCTTTTTAGGGTTACCTACAATAGGATATAGGAGATAGGATGAGAGAGAGTGTGCTCAATCACAACTAGGACCCTTCCTACTTCCTTTTGCTGTCTAAAATTTTTCTGAAATTGTTTTCTTTTGTAATATTACTGTCCTTCATTGATGTTATCGTTTCATGCACTATATTGACTTCTTTTGATCTGTGTTCAGGATGCATCCGAAGACCAGATCTCAGCGCACCACCCCAGCAGCTGCCACCGAGAGGTCTGCCACCTCTCGACCTGCTCGACTTCCGGCAGCCGCTACCGCTCCACTCGCCACTCCTGCGGTTGAGGGAGCGTCAGTTTCTCTCGGAGATCCCCTTACTCCCATTAATCCGAGAGCCACCCCAGTTGTTCCGGTGGTACCTCCTCCACCACCGCCTGCGCCAGTGGATGCTACGCAGTTGTTCGCATTCTTCCGAGAGATGATGGATGCGCAGCACCGCCAGGCAGATGTTATAAGGATGGGCATTGAGAATGCTCATCAGGTGGCTATGACAGCGGTCGACAGAGTGGCTCAGATCCAGCCACAGCCAGAGCAGGCTCAGTATCCTAGGCCGGGTACTATCATCAATTTTCAGAGGATGCGGCCTAAGGAGTTCCGCGGCACAGAGGGGATCCTGTACGCCGACGGCTGGATCGAGCATATAGAGGGCATTTTCAGGCTGGCGATGATCCCAGCCAGCATGCAGATAGAGGCAGCGGGCAGCCAGATGTTTGACCTTGCCCTTACTTGGTTCCGCACGGATACGCGGATAGCAGCTCCGGGATTGACTTGGGAGGCTTTCAAGAAGCTTTTCAAGGAGAAGTTCTTCCCGAACGTGGCTCTCAGTGCCTTAGAGAGTCAGTTCGAGGCGCTCGTCTACGGGAGTATGCTAGTGGACGAGTATACAGCGGAGTTCTGCCGTCTGGGCAGATTTGTTGAGGGGTTGTCTGAGGCAGCGAAGGCGCAAAAGTTTCGCAAGGGCTTGGTCATGGCGGTCAAGTCCTTGACTAGGAGCGACCGCGAGGCGACCTTCAAGCAGATTGTCAGCGACGCACAGAGAGCTGAGGATGACCTAGAGCTGAAGATGAAGAGGGGCAGAGACACTTCCGGAGCAGGTAGCAGTGCAGGCCCAGCCAAGAGGCCATTCCAGCAGACCCAGCAGCACCAGGGTCAGGGTCGGGCGCCCTTCTGGCAGGCGCCCCAGCAGCAGAGGCAGGGTCAGCAACAGGGCCAGAGGCAGCCCATCGTTTGCCCTTTCTGTAAGAAGCCAGGGCACGGATGGGATATATGCAGAAAGAGGCTGGGCAGATGTTTATTGTGTGGCGCCGCAGACCACCAGCTGAAGGATTGTCCTTCAGCGCTTGCCCGTACAGCTCAGGGCGGAGGAGCCGCTCAGAGGGCACCAGCCAGAGCACCTGCAGCGCAACAGAGAGGTCAGCCTTTGTAGACTCAGCAGCAGAGGTTCGCCCAGCACTAGCAGCAACACCGAGGAGGACAGCAGGGGCGAGCTTTTGCCCTGACAGTGGACGAGGCCGAGCCAGTTGGTGACATTATCTCAGGTTCTGTTCTTCTTGATTCCATTCCAGCACTTGTTTTATTTGATTCCGGTGCTTCCCATAGCTTTGTGTCTGTATCTTTTGCTGTTAGACACCATCTTGTTGCTGAACCTTTAGCTAGACTCTGCAAGATCACGACCGGGGGTGGTATCATCCTAGTCCGTGATGTCTGCAGAGACCGGAGAGTTACCTTGGGAGGCCGGGAGTTGAGTGTGTACCTACTCGTGATGCCACTTCCGAGCTACGATATTGTACTCGGGATGGATTGGTTGAGTACGCATTGTGCTAGTATAGATTGTTGTGGAGGCAGAGTTTTGTTTAGTCCGCCAGGTGAGCCAGAGTTTCAGCTTGCCAGAGGAGCAGCGGAGCAGACCGAGGGAGTCTTCTGCGGAGCCCTGGTGGTAGAGCCGAGGTCGCTACATCCACTGATAGAGGAGTATATGGATGTCTTTCCGGAGGAGTTGCCAGGGTTACCTCCGGACAGAGATGTGGAGTTCTCTATAGACTTGGTGCCAGGCGCGGAGCCGATATCCCAGCACGTCTATAGAGTCAGCAACAGTGAGCTGATAGAGTTTAAGAAGCAGGTGGATGAGCTTCAGGACAAGGGATTTATCAGATCTAGTTCTTCTCTGTGGGGTGCTCCGGTACTTTTTGTGCCGAAGAAGGATGGGTCGATACGGATGTGTATCGACTACAGGGCTCTGAACAGCCTCACAATCAAGAGCAAGTATCCGCTGCCGCGTATTGATGATCTATTTGACCAGTTGAGCGGAGCGAGGGTGTTTTACAGGATTGATCTGAGGACAGGCTACCACCAGGTGAAGGTCAGGAAGGAGGATATTCCGAAAACAGCTTTTCGGACCAGATATGGACAATATGAGTTCTGGTGATGCCGTTTGGGTTGACTAATGCCCCGACAGTGTTCATGAATCTGATGAACAAGGTGTTCCATCAGCATCTGGACAGGTTTGTGGTGGTGGTGTTTATAGATGATATCTTGGTGTATTCGAAGACCCCAAAGGAGCACGAGGAGCATCTGAGGATAGTGCTGGAGACTCTCAGGAAGGAGAAGCTTTATGGAAAGCTTTCGAAGTGTGAGTTCTTCCTTGACAAGGTTGAATTCCTTGGTCATGTGGTGACTGGAGAGGGTATCTCGGTGGATCCGAGAAAGATCGTGGCAGTTGAGGCATGGAGTGCTCCGAGTTCAGTAGCCGAGGTCAGGAGTTTCTTGGGACTGGCAGGCTACTACAGGAGATTTGTTCAGGATTTTTCCCGAATTGCAGAGCCGTTGTCCAGGCCGACCCGGAAGGACGTGGAGTTTGTTTGGTTAGAGGAGTGCCAGATCGCCTTTGATGAGCTGAAGAGGAGGTTGACGACAGCTCCAGTGTTGACGTTGCCATCAGGTTCTGGAGGATTCACTATCTATAGTGATGCATCGGGGAAGGGACTGGGTTGTGTGTTGTAGCAGAATGGGAGGGTGATTGCCTATGCTTCCAGGCAATTACGTCCTCATGAGAAGAATTACCCTACCTACGATTTGGAGTTGGCAGCGGTCATTTTTGCTCTGAAGTTGTGGAAACACTATTTATACGGAGAGCGTGTGGAGATCTTCACAGACCACAAGAGCTTGAAGTATGTGTTTACCCAAAAAGAGCTGAACATGAGGCAGAGGAGATGGTTGGAGTTGATGAAAGACTTCGACATATCGTTGCAGTATCATCCAGGGAAGGCGAACGTAGTTGCGGATGCATTGAGCAGGTATCCGGTAGCTATGTGCCTGACTACAGATCGTTATCTTCTGGCAGATCTAGAGAGCTTGGGCATTGAGGTGATAGTGCCTGGAGTTGAGATGCAGATGTGGGGACTGCAGATTCAGTCAGAGTTGGTAGACCGGATCCGGGCTACACAGTTTGAGGATGAGTCCCTGAGGAGCATCAGGGAGCAGGTTCAGATGGGATTAGCAGATGACTTTACCATTGCTGATGATGGTTCTTTGCGGCACGGTACCAGGTTGTGTGTGCCGAGTGGGTCGTTGCGCGAGGAGGTTCTCCAGGAGGCGCATCGATCCCAGTATTCTATGCATCCAGGTGCCAACAAGATGTATAGAGATCTGAGACAGCACGTATGGTGGTACGGGATGAAGCGGGAGGTAGCACGCTTCGTATCCCGATGCTTAGTGTGCCAGCAGGTGAAGGCAGAGAGGCAGAGGCCAGGAGGATTACTCCAGCCGTTACCCATTCCAGAGTGGAAATGGGAGCATGTGACCATGGATTTTGTTTCTGGACTTCCCCGTTCTCCAGGCGGGAAGGATGCGATTTGGGTCATCGTGGACAGGTTGACCAAATCGGCCCACTTTCTACCATTCAAAGTGGGTACGTCTACAGAGAGACTAGCAGAGATGTATGTGCGCCAGATAGTCAGACTGCATGGAGTTCCAGTGAGCATAGTATCAGATCGGGACAGTCGCTTCACTTCGCATTTCTGGAGGAGTCTGCAGGCTAGCTTGGGCACCCAGCTCAAGTTTAGTAGTGCGTATCACCCGCAGACAGATGGTCAGTCAGAGAGGACCATTCAGACACTTGAGGACATGCTTCAGACTTGTATTTTGGATTTCAGAGGCTCTTGGGAGGATCACTTGCACTTGGTAGAGTTTGCTTACAACAACAGCTACCAAGCCAGTATCGAGATGTCACCTTTTGAGGCATTGTATGGACGGAGGTGTCGCACTCCGTTGTCATGGGATGATGTAGGTGAGAGAGCTTTGCTTGGCCCGAAGATGGTGGTTGATGCAGCGGAGAAGGTCAAGCTCATTAGAGATAGACTTCGGGTGGCGCAGGACAGGCAGCAGCATTGGGCCGATAGCCACCGGAGACCCTTGGAGTTCGAGGTATAGCTTAGAATCTAGATTTTGTTCTTGTGTTTGCTTGTGATTGCTTATTTTAGACTAAGTGCAGAGACCTTGTTTGTGCTAGGTTGGAGATCTGGTGTTCCTGAGGATTTCTCCGACGCGGGGCACTATTCGTTTCGGTGGAGGCGGGAAGCTTAGCCCACGTTTCGTCGGACCCTTCCGTGTCCTCGAGAGGGTCGGCGCCGTGGCGTATAGGCTTGAGTTGCCGCCTACGCTGGAGGAAGCTCATGATGTGTTCCACGTGTCGCAGCTGAGACGGTACGTGGCGGATCCCAGTCACGTATTGGATCACTCAGAGATCGCGGTGGGCCCTACCCTTAGCTATCCAGAGCAGCCGGTGGAGATTCTGGATCGGCGGGAGAAGGTGTTGAGGAACCAGACTATTCCCTTGGTTCGCGTCGCGTGGAGGCATCACTCTCCAGGGGAGTCGACCTGGGAGAGGGAGGATGAAATGCACGAGCGATACCCCTATATCTTCGAGCCCTGAGGTATGGTTCTTTTCTTGCATTCCTGTCCTAGTTTCGTCTTTTAATTTCGAGGACGAAATTATTTTAAGGAGGGTAGACTTGTCACTACCCAATTCTAGAAAATAGGGTATTTTTTTATTTTTATTTGATAAATAGTGGATTGTATTTAATTAATTATATTTATATTTATTAAGTGCTTGTATTATTTTTTAATGATTGTTTTAGGGTTTTGGCTAGCCTGGACCCATGTCAGACCCTAGTGGACCCATGTCCGACCCAGCCCACACCCTTGTGAGAATTATTTTGGGGCTTAGATTATTTATTTTATTTTTAGGAGGTTAGTTGGAGAGAATTGGAGTTAGTTTGAGTGTTTTTGGAACCCGAAACCCAAAACCGAGTTTCGGGAGGGCATTTTGGTCATTTGGACTTGTGTAAACCCTTTTATATTTGCTTTGGCCGGCCCCTACCTAACCCACCCATGAGAAATACAGCAGCTCAGCCCCCTCTCTCTTCATTCTACTTCTTCTTCTTCTTCATTTCTTCTTCTCCACTTCTTCTTCCTTCTTCCTTCTTCTCCAAAGTAAGTCTCTTCTTCCATTTTTCTTCTTTCTTCTTTCATTCCTTCTTCCTTAAGCTAACCCTAACCTTACATTTTCTCTAACCTAGATGTGTGGAGCCTAGACTTTGTGTGGAGGCTAGTTTTGGTGGCTTGGAGCTTGAGGGAGGTGATTTCTAGGGGTTGTGAGACTTTGGCATTGGGATTCCAACTCCCAAGAGGTAAAACCTAACTTTCCCCTTCCTAATTATTTTTGTGTAGTGTAATTAGTATTGTAGAACCCTCCTAGACCCTAACCATACCCGTAGGAGGAAGTTGGAACTAGTTTGGGTGAGTTTAGAGACTTTGACATTAGGTTTTGTGTCGAATTCGGGTGGAATCCGAATTTGGCCCAATTTTGGGTGATGTCCTAGGTTAGATGGACCTAGGTAGACATTGTCGGGTGTCTAGAGGGTGAGTGCGTGTCTCCGTTTGGACACGGGAAGTCGTGTCGCGGAGAAACGGGCGTTTCGGGCGAAATTGGGGCTTTCGTCGTCGCCGATTCTAAGTGCGTGTGCGTTTCCGCCATGGGCCTAGAATCGACGCGGGAGCACATTTTCTAGGATCTAGACATCGTGTAGAGCGCGTGGGTAAATTTTGGGCCAATTCTGAGTTCGTTTGGTGTGCGTTTCAGGAGGTTTTCCGAGCCGCGCACCACGTGTTCGTCGAAATGACCGAACGGCCATTTCGACTTGGTTTCCTCGTTTCGGGCTTGTGCGCGCGTTGGGTTAGTATCGGAGAGTGTGTGCTAGAGTTCTCGGGCTATATTTTATATATTTTAGGTTATTGGTGAGTGTCGGGGTCGTTGGGCGTGAGTGGGGCGTGTGGTTTGGGTGTTGTTGTGTGTTGTGTTGTGTTAGTGTATATGTATCTATATATATATATATTTATATATATATGTATGTGTGTTTATGTATATATATTTATATATATATGTGTGTATTTATATCTATGTGCTTGTGTGTGTATATGTCTATGTGTATATATATATATATATATATGTATATGTGTAAGTGTGCTTGTGTGTGTGTATATGTATATATATATTTTGGGTGTATGTATATATATATATAGTTGAGAGTGTGTGTAGATATATATATATATATATTAAGTTTATATATATATATAGCTATGTATATATTTATGTGTGTGTGTGTTGTTAGTGTTGTGAGTGTGTGTGTGTATTAGTGTGTGAGTGTGTTAGTGTGTGTGTTAGAGTGTGTAGATGAGTGTGAATATATATATAGATATCTAGTTATATATAGATAGATATATATGTATGTATATATATATAGAGGATGATATATATATAGGTATATATATGGGAGTGTGTGTGTGTGTATGTGAGAGGAAGGGGGGGCTGAACCATCTGCAGCAACAGCAGCTGCTGCTGCACTGCAGCAGCAGCACAGCAGCAGCAAAGCCAACAGCAACAGCAACATTATGCAGCAGCAGCAGCAGCAGCAGCAAAGGCATAGCAGCAGCAGCAGCGTCTTAGGCGAGCAGCAGCAGCATTCGCAGTAGCTAGTGAGGGAGAGAAAGAGTGATATATATATATAGATATATATATCTATAGTTAGCTATATATATAAATTGTTAGATAGATTAGTTGATAGATAGATAGCTAGTTAGATTAAATAGTTACTTAGATAGATAGGTAGTTACTTAGATAAGTAGATAATAGGTAGATAGTTAGATTTATAGATTATAGATAGGTAGATAGCTAGATACTTAGATATATCTACCTAAGATATAGATATCTATATACCTATAGTTATATATATATATAGAATCTTGATAGGTAATATATATATATATATATATATATATATATATATATATATATGTTATGATTAGGTAAGGTAATGGGTATAAGTGTATATGTGTGTGTGGATATATATATGTATATAGGTAGATACCTACTTAGATATATATA
The DNA here is from genome assembly GCA_036927795.1 of Iris macrosiphon. Taxonomy (NCBI): domain Eukaryota; kingdom Viridiplantae; phylum Streptophyta; class Magnoliopsida; order Asparagales; family Iridaceae; genus Iris; species Iris macrosiphon. The sequence continues at coordinate 247,126 of JAYESA010000271.1, forward strand.
TATATATATATGATAGATATCTATATTACCTAGCCTAGATTAATAACTAGGTGCATAATCAGTAGCTAGATAGCTAGCTAGAGGGATTTTAGAGCGAAACCTCAATACCTTGAGATACCGAGGTATCTCGATACCTTGAGATATTCAAGGTATTGAGTTTCGAGCGGGATATTTGAGCATTAGCCTAGGAAATATCTTGGAGTGATTTTTATATGTTTATATATATATAATTACGCGTGCTAGCATAGGTTTTAGCGGGTTTAGGCGGGGTGCGTGGCCTAGGGCGAGGTATCGGATACCGAGGGTATCCCGGTATCTCGATTAGGCGAGTTTGTGAGTTTAGTAGCTTAATAAGCTCGGTTTGACCTAGAATTTCAGGGGCACCCTAGTTTGACCTAGCTTTGACCATAATTGTCCCCGTTGACTGTAAAAGTCAATGTTTGACCTAGTTTTGACCTAGAGTTGACTTTTTGGACTCCGGGTTGACTTTTTGACCCAATTTTTACCGGTTTGACCCGTTCGACCTAGAATATTCCTAGAAGCCTGTTTTTAATTATTTTATATCAGTTTAAATGCTTAGAACCCTGTTTAATCCTTGCTTTTCGTATTAGGTCCCTACGACACTGGTCCGGATCTCGATCCTCATCAGTTGCTCAGGACATCAGGCGAGTACCTACCTCTGATAGTTTCCATTTCATGATAGCGTTTATATCACCTGTTTTAGAACTGTAATACTTGATTCTGACACATTATTACACGAGCTGGTACTAGTGGATCCCGTCATGAGATGCTATCCCCCTTACCGTGTTCAGCGGGTACTCTATCACGTGTATTTCATCATGTGCTTCGGGTATTGATTCTCATGTGCTATCATGTGCTTATTGTGCTCTCGCCTTCGTGTGCGCGAGCTATTATCATGTACGTAGCGTGTTGTGGTTGGATCCAATGGTATTAGTGGGGGAGGGGAGTAGTGAGTTGGTTATGTGATCAAAGCCAAACAGTATTCATGTGTATGTCGGTTATGCAACTCACGCATAACAGAGTTATCTTAGTATTTTTTATGTGCAACCTAAGCCGATCACATAACGAACTTGTGCTCAAGGCACTTAGCTAGTATTCATGTTTCTCACCTGCAGTTACTTTTCCACTACTTGTATTATTCTCCAGTTTACATTACAGCTACTTATTGTGCTCCAGCATATATTTATTTCCTGTGCATCTTGATTACTTTTCTATTGCTTGTCATATACACCTTACCATGCATTTGGAGTTGCTTTCAGAGTTATGTACTTCGCTCCAGTCCTGACTGGGCATATTTTTTCCAGAGGATCCTGAGGACTATTGCCCTACGTTCTACGGGCCTGGTGTTGACGACTGTTGTGACCCCGTGATCGAGGAGGAGTGCGCCGAGGAGACGCCGATAGCACCCTAGTTAGCTAGGTGGGTTTCCTGGGTTGTTTCCAGTGGTTTGTATTTTGGATGACTGTACTTATTCTTTTGATGCTGTGTGATGTTGTAGCTATTTGTAGACTTGGACTGTATTATTTTGGATTGACTTGCTCTCTTAGTTCTGTTTCTTTGTTTATATCATATCGTGCTTTATTTCTTTCCCTAGATTTTGTGATTGAGAGTTCATATATATATATTGCGTGGTTGCCTCCTTTGGGAGAGGATTTTATATATATATTGTGTGGTTTTGCCCTCCTTTTGGAGAGGTCATGCCGGATTTTTCAGTGAGATATAGATAGATATGGTTGACCTAGAACGGACCTTTACAGCGTTCTACCGCCGATTCTGCGGCGTAGGCTGGACGTACCCACGGCTCATGCCCGATTTTCGGGTGCGGGTCGTGACATGTCACTACTGTGGCAAGGTAGGCCACCTCGCTAAAGAATGCCGACGCAGACTGGGACAATGTCTATCTTGTGGATCCAAGAAGCATTCGGTAAGAGATTGCCCTGAACGTCGAGAGAAAGCAGTGATGATTCACCAACCAGCCACATCAACACCAGCCGGAGCACCACAGGAAGAAACTTCAAAGAAGCCTCACGTGCACCAGCCACCCGAAGCATCTCCGCAAGTACTGCCTACCTGTCAATATTGTCACAAGCAAGGCCACATTAAGAGCGGGTGCAGACGTAAGTTAGGATTATGCTTGATTTGCGGAACCAATCAACACTTGGCCAAGGATTGTCCCCAGCATCGAGAGAAAGCATTGACGAATCTTCAACTAGCCACATCAGCACCAGCCGTAGCACCACAAGAAGAAGTTACAAAAAGACCTCACATACACCAGCCACCAGAAGCATCTCCACAGGCAATACCTGTCTGTCCATATTGTCACAAGCGAGGCCACACCGAGGACGAGTGCAGACGAAAGAAGAGATTATGCATAGCTTGCGGATCCAGTCAGCATTTATTAAAGGAATGCCCTGAGCGTCGAGACAGAGTACCAACAGGTAACCAGCAAGCGTTACCAGCACCAAGGTCAGCCTCTCCAGCATTGGAAGCACCGCAAACGAAAGTTCAAGAAGTCCTACCACCAGCTCCAGGAGGGTATCAGCCGAGGCCACCTTTGATACCCCAGGCACTACTCTTCCAGCAGGCTCAGCAGCAGAAGAATCGACTGCAAGGACGCGAACAAGCTTTCGCGATGACCGTGGAGGACGCACAGACTCTTGGAGTAGCTAATGCGAGTAAGTGATTCGTAGTTATCCGTTTCTAGTCTTGTTTAGCTCGTGCATATTGGTTCGTGACCTCAGCCCCAACCTAGTAATTTGCAACTTGTTAATAAATAACCTAGTTTTCTAAAAAGTTGTAGTTCTCTTGCTTTAACTAAATTTCTTTTCTCTGGAAAGTGCATAACTTTCATTCTTAGGGAAACGGTATTTTCCCTAAGTGTCTTGTGATGTATTTTTAAACGATACTTGCAACCGTGTCATCTTTGCTGACCGGTTATTCTTTGATTGCGAGGACGCAATCCTCTTAAGGGGGGTAGATTGTAAACCCCCTGATTTTTCAAGAATTTTTAAATTTGGATTTTTACAATTTTCTGGAATTTTCTGGGATTTTTTCTGTAATTAAAAATAGGGTTTTAATTATTAAATGATTTTAATTGATAATAAATAATATTAAAATATTATGAAAATAATATTTTTGTGTGTAAAATGAAAAACTGGACTTAGGGTAATTTTTCTGGAATTTATTGGGCTCCGGACCTATTTTTAAACACCTAAAAATAATTATTTAATTAATTATTTAATTAATTAATGATTTAATTATTTATTTATTTATTTTTAAAAAATAAAATCCCAAACCCTAAGCCCACCAGAGCCCGGCCCGGCCCATTGGGCCCAAACCCGGCCCAGCCCCCGGCCTAGCGGGTCGGGCGGGTCGGCCAGACCCGAACCGTCGCCCGACCCGACCCGGCTGACTTTCCCCTCCCCCACGATCTGCCCTAGCCCTGAGTCTCCCGACGGAGCCGCCGCCTTCGGCCCGCTCCGCCCGTGCCTCACCCCACGCCCCTCTCCCCTCTGCCTCCTCCGCCCCGCTCGAGCTCCCCCCAGCCCTATTTAAACCCCTCACCGACTTCCCCCTCTCCGGTCACCCGCCCCTCGCCACCGTCAGCCCGCCTCCGCCCTAGCAGCGCCACCGCCACCGCTTCCCAGCCGCCTCGCCACCACCCTGCCCAGCCCGTCCTCCTCCTTCCTCCCCTCCTTTTCGTCTCCACCGGCGACGAACAGCAGCAGCAGCACAGCAGCAGCGCCGGCAGCTCCGGCCACCCCGCGCCGCCAGCGCCGCCTCCGCCGGCCAGCACCCGAGCCCAGCGCGCCCCCGGCCCCTCCGCCTCAGCCCGGCAGCCCCCGTCGGAGCTCGGCCAGCAAGCCCTAGCCCTAACCCTAATTTTTTTGTATCCGACACGTGTCGGACACGTGTAGGACACGGTGAACCCGGTTTTCGAGGACCCTGTTCAGGTACTCATAACTTCTTGCTCGTAGCTCTGATTTCGATTCCGTAAATTGCGTTGCGAAGCCTGTATGACCCTCTCGGTGCCCAAAAAAACCGCTCGGGGCATCGCGTCCTGTGGTGATCGCACACCACGATTCAAAAACAGGAAAAACAACGACCCGATTCACCCCGGAACTGGGTACGCCCCGCCAAACGGGACGACTTGGTCGCGCGCGGTCTTCACAGATACGTGTGCGTCGTCGATACGGACGTGCGGGATTTTGCAGAAGCTGATTCGGATGTGCGTGCATACCGGAATCAACGCGTATCCGCGGACACCGCCCCGTATCCGTCCTTTCTGAATCGTGCCCTAACTTTGTGTACACACGTCGGATCGAAACGAAACTTGCGCCATCGGACTCGTAGCGATACGCTGGTCCTGTGACCCAAGTTTGGTTCGATTCTGAGAACGTTGACAAAATTGCGTGTCGTGGGCCCCACAAGCCCCACTCGACGGGCGATTTTGTGACCGGCTCATCGAAATTCAATTCTGGAAGTTCCGTTGGGTTCGTATCATCGTTCCTGACCTGTTGAAACTAAGTTTGGTGAATTTGGAGACCTTTGACCCTGACGCATTTTTCGGTGCAAAGCGGGCCCACATGTGGACTCCGTTTTGACCCGAAATTGCCGTTTTTGCCCTTGTCTCCAAATTAGACTCAAGGACAGGCGTTTCTAGTGGATTGATATTTTCTGGATCTGATGGTGATGTTTGTTACAGCAACCGGAGTACCGTCTGCAATTCCAGCTGAAGTCAGAGCAGCAATTGGAACCAGAACCGCAGGCAAGTGTACCTTGTCAAACCCTGTAGCTTGCTATTTATTTCTTTGGCTTAATTTAGCATCAGTGGGCAAGGAAAGCTTGTCAATTCTCAGTAATTCCTGTTATAATATTTTACCTGAGTTCTTGTAGATTCATATGTAAACTTGTTTTAACTGCTTAACCTAGGAAACGTGTGACGTACTTAGTGTCCGATCATAGTCGGGTGCCAACACCGTACGCGATGTTGGGTACATCATTTAGAGATGGACATTCAATACCCTTACTTTTGGTACTTGTCCTATCAAGTACATCAGAACCCAGGATACTTGACACTATTCATGAGACAGAATCCTCTTGAGATATTCACGGTGATTCTGTATAGGATACAGGACTTGACATAGACATTATATTCATAGACATTATATGACTTGCTGCATTAGTATTGATCCTGCGTGTCATGGACATGAGACGTGTGATTACATTGGGTGGGGAGAGACACACAGGCTACAGGCTGATATATATATATATTTATTCTGGCGAGGCCTCAGACTCTATATTAGAGCTAGGCACTCTATTAGTGATATATTTATTGTGAGGCCTCAGACTCTATATCAGAGCTAGGTACTCTATTAGTTATTACTGCTACCGGCTCTCCGACACAGAGCTTGTAGTGGTCTCAGCCTGAGTACTCGTGATGCTCTCACTTGCATTATCACTTAGTTGGTTACATAGTTTACCCTATTGTTTTATTTATTTTCTGTACTGCATTATTTTGGCTTGTGTTATCTGTACCTTGTTATGTCCCCTGAGGACCTGGAATGGACTATGTCCCCAGGTATAGCCGAAGAGATCCATCCAGAGATACACCGTACAGGAGCACTTCCAGGAGCTGTACCAGGACCTGAGGACGAAATCGCACCAGAGGACTTCTCTTGAGCATTGGTGGTATATAGTCAGTTATTTCTGTTTCTGTTTCTATTTTCAGTTCATTTATTTCCTGTCTATTGCATTGATGTATCAGACTTGTTCTCGGATTGTTCACCGAGACACTTTTCTTGAGATTTGATAGTTATTTCTATTTGCATTATTCTGGCTTTGGATCTGTGATTATCTGTTGTGAATGAGATTAGAATAACCTGTGACATGTAATACTTGATCTATTTCCTGTTAGACTACAGCTTAAGCATGCCCTGATGGATCCATTAAATTGGGTTGTCCATCGGTGCGTGCTGCTGGCCATTGCCACGTGTCCAGTCCCTCGATATTTTAGGACTGGGGCGTGACACAATCATTTTATGAATAGCAGGCAATCATCATCCTGATATATGACACCCTCAACAAGGTGCCTAAGAACTCAATGCCCTGTTATCTGAGAAAGCCCCTAGGCTACAAGCCTATTCTTGAACTCAACTGTCATGGATGCTTCCATATTCTTCTACTGAAGATATATAAGCATTTGAAGGTTTAGCTCCTACAGGCTGTAACACCCCGTTCCGCTCAAGCGGACTGCCGTTTCAAACGGCAAAAGTGCAACTGTCCCGACCCTCTTTGCCTCAAATGAGAAGCAAAAGATAGCCAGACTTGCCCCTACAGGAAATCAACTTCGGCTTTCAGAGGCTCGCTAGACGTATCGCTCTACCGAGGCGAATCATCGCTAAGGTGGTTGGCTACGGTGAACTTGTCTTTGCTTAGCCAGCACACATAAAATCTGAAATATTCATGCTAGTCGCTAGGTGATTCACCCCCTGCATGCTAATAAATCCAACGCACCTAGCTAAGGGAATAATCCCAACTTGTATTACTTGGACTAGAACATGGAAATTAAAATACTGCTTGTATTCAGACCTACGCATTCCAAGTCCCCTAACGATCTAACTCTCGGCTTACCTTCGGGTCCGAGCAAACGTGCCTGCTTATGTTCCTTAGAAACGCATGCTTGTCTGCTTGAATGTTGCATTATTTCCATCCAAATCTCGAAAGACTACAAGGTAGTCATTCCGTGCCTGAATAAACCCGCAAGTATTCGGGACCGTTAGGTCACCAAGGCAGTTCCCGATCCAGGGGACTGCATCATGTCAAGTAAATAAATCATACTCCAGTGGCAAGACTCATTCAGGTATTCGGATCTCCCTGCAAGTCTCCTTCGTACGGGCTTACATCAGCCCAGGAGACTGTGCATATCCAATAGCTAAATGAATCATGCATTACTGCTTGTCGTGTGCTCGTGTGTAAATTAATAATCGTGTTCGATCATGGACAACTTGTGCACAAGGGTATAAGTTCTGCGGACGGTGCTGGGGCACTGGCACCAATCCGATCCGGGCAAACTTCGTGTGTAGTCATCGTGTGCGGACTGGATAGCTTGCAATGCATCGTGTGTTATCGTGTATCCAATATGAGCTCCCGTTGCATGCTATCCATGTCCATGACTAGTCCATTATGGCATCAAGCCAGTGATCACCGTGTGCAATTAAACTTGTGGCTTAGTCATCGTGTGCGGATGGGATAACTTGCAGCGCATCGTGTGTTCATCGTGTGCTTTCGTTGCATGTTATCCTTATCCATGACTTTGTCTACCTCGTGTGTTTAAACTTGAACATTATAAGCTATTCAATGTTTGCATATGCTATTGCCCCTGAATGTATATACATGCCCGTGCTTGAATTAATTATGTTTGCCTTGGACAGGGAAGGAGAAATGGTAAGTTGGTAAGTTTCGCCGTGTTTCCTCAAACATCGCACGACGCACTGCCCGACACGATAAGCTATTCAATGTTTGCATAAAAATGATCCTAAGGCAACTAGAAAGACAACTTAATAGTTGGTGCATGGAACCTGTATTACGTGTTTGGATTTGTCGAGCGGGCGAGTAGCTTCCCCACCAGTGCATTCAATGTACTGATAATCCACCAGTTTGTATGCAGGGTGCGAGAGAACCTCGTTCGGTACGGATGCCTCCTTCGTACGTGCTAAGGCGTGGACATCACTCCGAAGCAACGGTGCGATCCGGAGCAGAAGCACATATACAAGACATAATATTGTGAACATAGCCCAAACTCGCCTGAACATCGTCTGTACAATCATTCCACAGTTGTAGCCATTTGGCATGCTTTTACTGATTCAGAGAGAGAGGCTTGAGCGACTTGTAATCTCGACTATACCCCGCATGTAACACTTGTTATTATCAATAAAAGAGCTTGCTTTACTTCAAACTTGTGTTTCAATGCTTCCGCTATATTGTCGACTCAGTGAACCTGTTACCAAATCGCTATGCGTTTATGACTCTGCTGCACTCGGACAATCTATGCGACTCTGTGGCTTAGAACTCTTACCGCCAGCCAATGAACCATGGCCTTGTACGGGTATGGATCACGCTTGTGCGGCATAACGCCCGGATGGGTCAAGCGATCGTTCCGCGGGAGCGCTGGCGAGGGTGATTCTCGTCTAGCGGGTGTAAACCCCCTGAATTTTCAAAATTTTAAAAACTGGATTTTTTCACAATTTTCTGGAATTTTCTGGGAATTTTCTGTAATTTAAAAACAGTGTTTTAATTATTAAATGATTTTTAATTGATAATAAATAATATTAAAATATTATGAAAATAATATTTTTGGATGTAAAATGGAAAACTGGACTTAGGGCAATTTTTCTGGAATTTATCGGGCCCCGGACCTATTTTTAAAACACCTAAATTTATTTATTTAATTATTTAAATATTTACTGATTATTTATTTATTAATATTATTATTATTAATATTTTTATAAATCGGCCCACTGGACCCGGCCCACCGGGCCCAGCCGCAACCCGGCCCAACCGTGGCCTAGCGGGTCGGGCGGGTCAACCAGACCCGCTAGCCCACGCCCGCAACTCGCTCACCCGCTCACCCACGATCCCTCAACCCCCCCCCCCCCCCCCCCCGCGCGTCCCGGCCGCTCCGCCGCACGTCCCGGCCACGTCTCCTCCCAGGCCGCCCCCGCACGCCCCCACGACCCCGCGAGCTCCGCCTCCTCCGCCTAGCCAGCCTCCTCCCCAGCCTATATAAACCCTAGGCTACCCCTTCCCTCCGGTCACCCGAATCCCTCCACCACCACCGCTGCCACCGCCCTCTGCACCTCCGACGACCACCGCATCCCTCACCACCGCGCCGCCGTGCCCTCGCCTGGCTCCGCCCTGCGCCCCCACCGCTGCGGCCCCCTCTTCCTCCCCTCCTCTTCTTCTCCTCCGGCTGCCCTCCGTCGAACAGCAGCAGCGCCGGCCACCTCCGGCCGCCCCCGCGCCGCCAGCGCCTCCCCGAGAACCGCCCAGCCCCGGCCGACCGTTCCCCCACTGCCCCCAGCCCCTCCGACGGTCCTCCGGCCGCCGCAGAACCCTAGACCTAACCCTAGACGCCGGACAAGGCTTGGACACAGGACACAGTGTCCTGTGTCGTGTCGGACACGATCAATCCCGGTTTTTCGGGTCCCCTTCAGGTGCGTGTATCTTCTTGCTCGTAGCTTGGATTTCGATTCCGTAAATTGCGTTGCAAAGCCTGTATGACCCTCTCGGTGTTCGGACAAACCGTTCGGGGCATCGCGTCCTGTGGTGATCGCACACCGCGATCCAAAAACAGGAAAAATCAGACCCTGTTTCACCCCGGAACTGAGTACGCCCCGCCAAACGGGACGACTTGGTCGCGCGCGGTCTTCACAGATACGTGCGCCTCGTCGATACGGACGTGTGGGATTTTACGGAAGCTGATTCGGGTGTGCGTGCACACCGGAATCAACGCGTATCCGCGGACATCGCCCCGTATCCGTACTTTCTGGAATGCGCCCTAACTTTGTGTACACACGTCGGATCGAGACGAAACTTGCGCCATCGGACTCGTAGCGATACGCTGGTCCTGTGGGTCAAGTTTGGTTCGATTCTGAGAACGTTGACGAAATCGCGTGTCGTGGGCCCCACAGGCCCCGCTCGACGGGCGATTTTGTGATCGGCTCATCGGAATCTAATTCTGGAAGTTCCGTTGGGTTCGTATCATCGTTCCTGACCTGTTGACACTAAGTTTGGTGAATTTGGAGACCGTTGACCCGGACGCATTTTTCGGTGCAAAACGGGCCCACCGGTGGACCCCGTTTTGACCCGAAACTGCCGTTTCTGCCCTTGTCTCCAAATTGGACCCAAGGACAGGCATTTCTAGCTGATTGATATTTTCTGGATCTGATGGTGATGTTTGTTTCAGCAACCGGAGTACCGCCTGCAATTTCCGCCGAAGTCAGAACTGCGAACCGAGCCGGAACCACAGGCAAGTGTACCTTGCCAAAACTTGCAGCTTTGTTACCTATTTCTTGGACTTAGTTATATATCAGTGGGCAAGTAAAGCTTGTCAAATTCTCAGATAATTCTGGTTAAAGTATTTACTTGATTGCTTGTAGTTTCATAAGTAACTTGCTTAACTGCTCAACCCAGGACACCTAACACTCTTCATGTGATGGAATTGCCTGAGATATACCTGGTGATTCCGTATAGGTTACATTTTTCATGTCATTACAGTTTACATGCTTAGATTCTATCCTGACTCATTGCATTAGTTCAATCTTGCGTTACTTGTACCTGATATTTCTGGAACTGTGACGTGAGATTACATGGGGTGGGGAGAGTATTACCATATCAAGGCTGATTATAATATAAATAATGTTATCTGAAGGTGTCATAGTCTCTGATACAGAGCTTTGGCACAAGTTCTGGCTCTTCGAGAAAATACTGCTATGGTTTCTTAGACACTGATCCTGTAGTAGTCTCAGCCTGAGTATGACTAAAACTCTCACTTGCATATCACTAGCTGGTTTACATATTTACCCTGCTGTTTATTTTATTGCTGCACTGCATATGTTTTGGCTTGTATTTTCTGTACCTTGTTATGTCCCCTGAGGACCTGGAATGGACTATGTCCCCAGGTGTAGCCGCAGAGAACTACCCCGAGGTGTACGGTACAGGAGCACTCCTTGGAGCAGAACCCGGAACCGAGGACGAGATAGTTGCAGAAGACTTCTCCTGAGCACCGGCTTCAGCTACACAGTATTTCCTTTTCAGTATTTTATACTCCAGTCTATGTTTCCTTAAATGTAACAGAATAATTCTCGGATTTGTTTCCCGAGATAACCTTATTTAGTATTGCATATTTAATTCTATTTACATTATTTCCGTCATTAATCTGTGTTATTCTGTGGATGAGAATAGTAATACCTGAGACTTGTACTTAGTACTACTAGACTACAGCTTAAGCATGCCCTGATGGATCCATTAAATTGGGTTGTCCATCGGTGCGTGCTGCTGGCCATTGCTCACGTGCTCAGTCCCTCGTCATTTTGGGACTGGGGCGTGACAGCGGGAACGACCGATTTAGCCTGCGGGAGATCGGGGCATGACATGTTGGTATCAGAGCCTGGCTTCTACGCCTTTGGACTTCGATTCGATATCTCTGTTTCGAAAGCTCGTTTGTGGGTTATGTGCACGCTTTCTCTCAATGCCTCGATGGGATGTTCCAACAATAAGTCTAAATACTTTCAAAAATGTGTTTTGAATGATATGATTGCTTGTCTGGTTGTATGCTCCGAGTGGCCTTTGTGCCAACCTGTGCGAACCCTTGAGAGTATCGCTAGTAGCTTATCCGATTTTACTAACTGTAAGTTTGGTTGAATGCATCTATTTGAGGGACGCCTTGAACTAGTGCACCACCCAAGACTTAAGGAAAGGTAAAACTCGAGTGCTAAGACTTCGCTATCACTAAGCTAGTTGACGTGTTCACGCTAGAGGGGCCCTTCGAAAGTGCGCACGGTCCAGTCTAAGCGATATGCTGATTTCGAAGCTTGTGCAAGTGAATATCCAAATGAACAAATACAACGACTTGTCTAGGATTGCCTCAACCCTAGATTACATCTTGTCCTCAGTAAGTCTCGAGGACGAGACTTTTTCTGAGTTGGGTAGGATGTAACATCCCGTTCCACTCAAACGGACTGCCGTTTCAAACGGCAAAAGTGCAACTGTCCCGACCCTCTTTGCCTCAAATGAGAAGCAAAAGATAGCCAGACTTGCCCCTACAGAAAATCAACTTCGGCTTTCAGAGGCTCGCTAGACGTATCGCTCTACCGAGGCGAATCATCGCTAAGGTGGGTGGCTACGGTGAACTTGTCTTTGCTTAGCCAGCACACATAAAATCTGGAATATTCATGCTAGTCGCTAGGTGATTCACCCCCTGCATGCTAATAAATCCAACGCACCTAGCTAAGGGAATAATCCCAACTTGTATTACTTGGACTAGAACATGGAAATTGAAATACTGCTTGTATTCAGACCCACGCATGCCAAGTCCCCTAACGATCTAACTCTCGGCTTACCTTCGGGTCCGAGCAAACGTGCATGCTTATGTTCCTTAGAAACGCATGCTTGTCTGCTTGAATGTTGCATTATTTCCATCCAAACCTCGGAAGACTACAAGGTAGTCATTCCGTGCCTGAATGAACTCGCAAGTATTCGGGACCGTTAGGTCACCAAGGCAGTTCCCGATCTAGGGGACTGCATTATGTCAAGTAAATGAATCATACTCCAGTGGCAAGACTCATTCAGGTATTTGGATCTCCCTGCAAGTCTCCCTCGTGCAGGCTTACATCAGCCCAGGAGACTGTGCATATCCAATAGCTAAATGAATCATGCATTACTGCTTGTCGTGTGCTCGTGTGTAAATTAATAATCGTGTTCGATCATGGACAACTTGTGCACAAGGGTATAAGTTCTGCGGACGGTGCTGGGGCACTGGCACCGATCTGATCCGGGCAGACTTCGTGTGTAGTCATCGTGTGCGGACTAGATAGCTTGTAATGCATCGTGTGTTATCGTGTATCCAATATGAGCTCCCGTTGCATGCTATCCATGTCCATGACTAGTCCATTATGGCATCAAGCCAGTGATCATCGTGTGCAATTAAACTTGTGGCTTAGTCATCGTGTGCGGATGGGATAACTTGCAGCGCATCGTGTGTTCATCGTGTGCTCTCGTTGCATGTTATCCTTATCCATGACTCTGTCCACCTCGTGTGTTTAAACTTGAACATTATAAGCTATTCAATGTTTGCATATGCTATTGCCCATGAATGTATATACATGCCCGTGCTTGAATTAATCATGTTTGCCTTGGACAGGGAAGGAGAAATGGTAAGTTGGTAAATCTCGCCGTGTTTCCTCAAACATCGCACGGCGCACTGCCCGACACGATAAGCTATTCAATGTTTGCATAAAACTGATCCTAAGGCAACTAGAAAGACAACTTAATAGTTGGTGCACGGAACCTGTATTACGTGTTTGGATTTGTCGAGCGGGCGAGTAGCTTCCCCACCAGTGCATTCAATGTACTGATAATCCACCAGTTTGTATGCAGGGTGCGGGAGAACCTCGTTCGGTGCGGATGCCTCCTTCGTACGTGCTAAGGCGTGGACATCACTCCGAAGCAACGGTGCAATCCGGAGCAGAAGCACATATACAAGACATAATGTTGTGAACATAGTCCAAACTCGCCTGAACATCGCCTGTACAATCATTCCACAGTTGTAGCCATTTGGCACGCTTTTACTGTTTCAGAGAGAGAGGCTTGAGCGACTTGTAATTTCGGCTATACGTCGCCTGTAACACTTGTTCTTATCAATAAAAGAGCTTGCTTTACTTCAAACTTGTGTTTCAATGCTTCCGCTATATTGTCGACTCAGTGAACCTGTTACCAAATCGCTATGCGTTTATGACTCTGCTGTACTCGGACAATCTGTGCGACTCTGTGGCTTAGAACTTTTACCGCCAGCCAATGAACCATGGCCTTGTACGGGTGTGGATCACGCTTGTGCGACATCACGCCCGGATGGGTCAAGCGATCGTTCCGCGGGAACGCTGGCGAGGGTGATTTTCGCCTAGCGGGAACGGCCGATTTAGCCTGCGGAAGATCGGGGCGTGACACAGGCAGATCGATCAACATCCAAGTCTTGATATGGGGTCAATCTCTTCATTGACTGCCTCCTCTTAACAGACTAAGTCTCTGGTCTTTATCGCCTCATCATTAGTAAGTGTCACGACCTCCATATGATAAAATCATCTTTGGTCCTTCGACCTTCTGACTTTGCTTACTGACTGCTCTTTCAGTTTCTGGTTCAAATGATGTCTCGTTAAAGACGACTCCTTCTGGGACTACAACTTCTTCTACGAAAATGCCAACAACTATTGGCTGGTAAGGTCCTCCGGAGATTACTCATTCACATGAAACCTTCATATTCGAATGATATTCATGTGGATTTGACTTTGAACCAGGGTTACATCAGAAGTGACGAACGGTATTAAGGACATGACCGTAAGTTCAACCTTCTCCCACAGACAATCTGGAAGGCCTTTTGAACAATAATATAAAAATCATCATTATTGTTAACTGCTCGTCCTTCATATATGTACCTTCAAAAGACTGGGAGAGTACAAAGATATCGTTACATAGTCAATTCCATGTTCTAGGCTGAACGATGCAAATCCAAAGAATGATGCATATTCCATAGTCAATTCCATGTCCTGAGCTAAACGATGCGAATCCAAAGAATGATGCATGTTCCATAGTCAATTTCATGTTCTAGGCTGAACAATGTGAATCCAAAGAACGATGCATGTTCCATAGTCAATTCCATATTCTGAGCTGAACGATGCGAATCCAAAGAACAATGCCCTTCATTTTAATAACTTCTGAGTGTATTGAGTTATGGACCGATATGACACTCAGCTCCAAACTTGAAGTCCCTGAGGTTCTCAAACGCTTCATCCTTCGAATATGAGAAGATACGCAAATTCGTTTCCCGAGAAATCATCAAAGAAAGAAGTGACAAACTTTACCCCGGCCCTTTGTGGAGAATAGAAGTCACAGATATCTGAGGGCCCCAGCTCCATAGGATCTGTACTTGTAGTTATTCGTTTAAACGACTTCCTGACTAACTGTGTCTGAACACATTTATCACGTTTCTCCACCTTTTTATCCCTACATCTTGGAGATAACCCTGAACTAGACATCTTTATTGAAAAAGATGTCTCGGTCAGATGCGTCACAATAACGCAATATGAGCAATCTCTTCCTCAAGCCGGAAGTCCAGAATCAAAAATCCGATCCCTAGATCTTCTGCTTGACACTTGTTCACCATAGAGACCTTCTTCTAAGATAGTATTCTTCCTTGGTGAACAGCTCTCTTTTTTCAGAGCATGCGTGGCCAGAGGCACCAGTGTCTACCCACCAGTTAATAACCACGCTTGATAACTCAACCTGCGCAATCTTAGCAACCAAATTAAGTAATCAAAAGAACCAAGTTTTAGCTATACCTTGCTATATTGGTTCGAATTGGTTCTGCTAGCAAGCTCCAATTTTAGCCATGCGCCAAGTCATGTCCAGAGCAGTGACCTTCATGCGCAAAGCCCACAATGCATCAGTCTTGCCATGCGCATAAGTCACTATGCGGCCAGCTCTGCCATGCAGTAGGACCTTCCATGCACAAAGATTCTGTCAACTGCCAAAAGTCTGCCATGCGGCTAGAGTCTTCTATGCGTCAAGAATCTTCCATGCGGAAAGAATCTTCCATGCGGCAAGAGTCTTCCATGCGGCAAGAGACTGCCATGCAGCCAAGTCTTGCCAAGAACTATCTTGCGCTAAGTCTTGCCACTGCGCAAACTCTGCAATCCTTGGCCAACTTGTAATCTTCTTTCCAACTGGAATGCACGTCCTTCAAACGCTAACTCCTCTATCCTGAAAAATGGTAGGTTTCGACAACTCACATTCGACTTTTGACAAAGGACTCATTCCCTCATCCAAATGTTGAACTGTATCCCGTCAATCTTCTTAAGTTTGTTAAAACTTGTTGCCGAGAAGATTTGATCGGATGTTCTTTCATCTTGCTTCGGATCTTGCTTTGAGATTGTTAGTCCCGAGGCGGATCAGAGATGGTAGAACACGGGCCATAGCATGCAGAGCTACTAGCAAGACCCGAGGGTCCGCTCTCTATAGGAACCCAAGTTGTCGTCAAGATCAGAAATTCACACAAGAGTTCATCATCTGATATTTCTCGATTCCAACGAAGAATGAACCAATAACAGGTTACAAACTGTCCCCGAAGAAAATAAAGATTACAACAAGCAACAAGTAAAACGTTCTTCTTTTTTACGTTCGCAGACGCTACAATGAGAAAGAATGAAGCAAAGGAAAAGCCGAAGAGGAGCTCCTTGCTGGGGTAGTCAAAATCACCGTTGCTCAAAGCAAGATTCGTCGTACAGACGATATGCCCCCAGGAACCAGCAAGTTCACAAATGAACTTCTGGAACGCTCTAGTCACATTCGAAAACACTTGGAAACACCATGTGGGAGGGGGACACACTGGGCCGCATATGATCTGGTGTTCTCGGTTTTTCCATATATATTTTTTCTCTGCTCAAATGAAAGAGGAGGTCCTCTATATAAAGAGGATTACAACACATATGCGGCCTGAGAAAACATCAGGCCGCATATGTGCTGACCGACCAGATCCCCCAAAATCGGGTGCCAAAGCCGCAAGCGCCTCCCGCGCCGCATGTGCTGTCCGTGCCGCCGGTTACGCTGTACTGTACGAGGCAGACAGTGTCGTCAAACGCCGAAATGCGCCACATGTGCCGCATTTTTCGGAAGGCACAGAAAAAGATGCGTCGCCTAAAGCAAACTATGTCCCCTCCATAGAAAACTCGCTCACCCAAACCTGGCCGCATAATCCCTGGCCGCATAGCGCATAAGGCCGCATGCGCCCGAGCTAGCAACTCGCGCAAGAAAAGAGCCAGGACGCATGCGTCCGAGCAAGAAAATAGCGCATGAGCGCCATGCGACGATGCTAAGTGCAAAGTGAGCCAACAAAGCGCCACTTTGCGCCCTTGAGCACGAGTCCGAGTCACTAAGTCCCTACGGGACTTAGCTCCTAAGGGAAACAACCCAAAGGTGGTGACAAAATTAAGATTGTTACAATGAAGTTCACCATTAATCCCTCTAGGAAAGTCAACCCACAAAGACCACCACCCCATGTGCATATACCAATACTAAGCATAGCTATATATTGATATATACACATTGGTGATTTTCTAATGTGGGACTAAAACTCCTAAAAGTTAAGTGAAAAATACCAACAATTATTAGATGTGTCGGGCTCACCGTGGTCCCTTCATCCTTATACGTTAGATGGCATAGAAATATGTGCATGCATAGATTCACATACCGTCTAAATGATGACATAAAATGTACACGATGAGTTGACACACTCAATAATTTCCCGAAAGAGATGGCATGTGATCATTATGAAACCAATCACCTACCATACTTACTAAACCTTTAGGACTATTTTAACGGCCTCTCACAAAGATTTCTACAGAAAATATAAATGCAAATGTTGATGTTAAATGCCATTTGACTAATCAACTCTCAGAATATTTTTTTGTCTCATGTTTCACGCCCTCTTAACAGAATTTGTAATATACGAGCGATGTCATGTGTTTAACGTTTCTGACTAAGATGCATGAGCCGTCATCGTCACCACGTCACAATATGTTGGTGGTTGAGACGATATCATAAAACTACGTAAATGTCAACAAGACTTTATTTGAGAGTAGGGTTGAGCATGATTAAACCGAAAAAATGTAGTATTTTTAAAATTGAAACCAAACAGATTTTTTTTTCCAAACCAAACCGAATCTCTTATTCGATTCAATTTTTGCTCCAGAATAAAAAAAAAATTAGTATTTTTAAAATCAAAACTGAACATATTTTTCTTTCAAACCGAACCGAATCTCTTATTCGATTCAATTTTTCGTCCAGAATAAAAAATATTTAGTATTTTTAAAATCGAAACTGAGTAAAAAAAAAAAATTCAAACCGAATTGAATCTCTTATTCGGCTCAATTTTTGGTCCAAAATCGATATTTTTAGTATTTTCAAAACCGAAACCAAACAATTTTTTATTCAAACCCAACAGAATCTTTTATTCGGCTCGACTTTTCCTTATTTAGTTTCAGTCTCGATCTAAAATAGAAAATTGAATAAGACTTACGCAATTATGTAAGTACTCTCAATTATATGCATATTTTGTGATTAAAAATACGTATATTTTGAAAACAATAATTCTATGTATGTGTATTGAAGTCCAACTTTGATAATTTAACAACTAGTCCAACTTTAAAATATAACAAATGTGTGTATAAAAATTAAAATTTTAATATAATTTAACCACGGTCCCAACTTTGAGATCGATCTATTAAATAATAGCAATAATACAACCGAACAAACTGAATAGATTATTTGGTTTGATTTGGTTTCCGTTTTGGTCAATTTTGGTTCGTTTTCGGTTTTGGATTTTTAGAATTTTGATTTATTCCGTTATGACTATTTCCGTTCGGTTGAAATCGAATAAACCGATTGCTCACCCTTTCAAGAAAGGAAAAAAAATATTGAAGAACAACCGGAAAGTTAGAACATTCTTCTATGATTACAAGTAGTATAAAGCAAGGTTCGTACTATCGGTATCAGAATCAGTATTGGACCATTCTTATGAGTATCGAAATTAACGGTATCGACGATTTCGAATCGGAGTATCGTATTTTTTGGATATCGAAAAAAATAATTATTAATAAATTATTAACATTTAAAAAAAATATTATATACATTTAAGCATAATTTTAAGTATTTTAAGTATTATTTCTTTGTCGTTGAAATGAAATAAAAATAGTAGTCACCCTTGCTGAATGGTTTATATGCGATAGATACATTTCCTTTTTTTACATACTTTTACATCCTTACTGATTGATCTTTTTGTTCATTTTTCTTTGCCAAATTGACCGGAAAAGAGATCTTCCAATATCAGTATCGGAAATCGGTCGATATTAGGTCGGAACATACCAAACCGTATCGGTATCGACCGTATCGAATCGGTATCAGACGATACTGCAAACTATGGTATAAAGTGACGACAACACAAGAAATAGGGGAGCATAAATTACAAAAGTTGTTGGTTTTAAACATTTTCATTTGCTGAGTATCCAAGAAATACAGGAAGATGCTGAATTTGCAAATTCATAAAAGAAAAAAAAAACTTTATGCTCATCTAAATCTCTAATCTTATAACGAGGTTCGAAAATTTTTCAAAATTGAGCAGTCTAAACCGTATATAAATACTCCACTAACTATTCTTTTAAAAAATAGCTAATTATATGTAACTACCTAATATTAAATATTTACAACTAAACAATTCTAACTCAAGTGGTTAAGATGGAAGAAATTTTTTATGATTGTTTGAATTCGATTTCTAAAAATAACTATATTTATAATAATTTTATATTTATTTATTTATAATATTTTTTTAAGTAACGTGGATGTTACTAGTGATTGATAACTCCTCGTTCCATAAGGTTTTTAACAATATAAAGGATAATTTGCTATTCAAATTGATGTAAATGACTGATAACTTGTGTACCTCTTGACAGCACAGCTCCTTAATATTCAATCAAGATGTTATATTCTAGAGATATTTTCTCTTTTGGCTTCATACTGCCCAAAATGTGTAAATCCAAAATGAACAGATTGGACTCACCAAATCCCTATGTTTGAACAAGGTGTTCGCTACTAGTTATAAGTCTGAACAAAGCAAATACATACAGGAGCGGAAACAAAAATTTAAAAGAGAAAATTTTAAATTGTAAAGAATATTTATACTAAACTAATCTTAAATTTTAGACTTATTATACGGAGTACTTTTATTTTTAAACTAATTACACTAACTATTTATATATTTTATATTTATTACACGGAGTACTCCTACTTTAAGATAAAAATAAAAAGTTATAACACTAACTAGTCTTGGCAGACCAACCGGCAACCAAGAAGGGGAAGGGGAAGAGACTGTGCTAAACATACGCATCAACTTATATATATATATATATATATATATATATATATAGAGAGAGAGAGAGAGAGAGAGAGAGAGAGAATAAAGGAGGTGAGGTGGCACCTCACTCTCAAAACAAGGGTGGCGGTGACGTGGCACAATCTCAACCACACAAACGAGGGGAGGGGATTAAGTGCAAATTGCCAATTATGAAATGTGTGGTTGGGATTGTGCCACGTCACCGTCACCCTTGTTTTGAGAGTGAGGTGCCATCTCACCTCCCTTATTCTCTCTCTCTCTCTCTCTCTCTCTCTATATATATATATATATATATATATATATATATATAAAGGGGGAGATCCGCAGCTAATTGTTTACGGAAACATGGGCGGATTCGAATGGTGGGTGGGGTGGGTTGGAGTCCACCAAAAAAAAAAACTTTTCTTTTCTATATAATTTTTTTTATATATAGGTTAATCCACTTCTAGTCCACCCAAAATTATTGTAGTCTATCACAACTGTAGTTTCTGGATTCGTCCCTACACAGAAACATCCGACTTTTTGGTCAAATCGCCCGCATATCTTTCTTATCTCCTTCTATTCATCATATTTTTGGCTTTGTCCAAGGTTGATGGTATTGACTATATATATATATATATATATATATATATATATATATATATATATATATATATATATATATATATTCAGTAGGGTCTGTTTTCTATTTTGTGTGCGTACTATGTCAGTCGTCAGTCTGGCACATTAACGACGAACGACTTGGTTGAAAAAAGTACGCACGTTCATCCGAACTAATTTGGTGAAAAAGTGCGCAGCTGAGAGGAAATTACGTCTCTGCTTCAACGTTTAGGAAAGTGGGATTCCTTTATTTGGGTCATTTGCATAGCTTTTGTATGCGTACTTTCTATACTTCTACAAGATACACTTCAAAGTTTTCGAATTTTCAAATAAATTCGAAATACTTTAAACCTAGAAACATGGAAAGCAGTTGTACTTTTAAAGTTTGTAATACAAAATTTGTATAACTTTTGTTCATGACAAATAAGGTCAGCTGACTCCACATGTCCCAACGTGTGTCTGCCCCTGAATATATATATATATATATATATATATATATATATATATATATATATATATATATATATAACGTCTAGTCTAGTGGTTAAAACCGATGCATATTACCCAGGAGATTTTACAACATCATATTTCTGTTTATAGTCATCATTAATTAACTTGGAACTGCTATTGGGTTGTGCTCGCTCCATCCCGACTGGATATATTTTTCAGAGTATTGGGAGGATTTGTGTCCCACTCATTACGGACCGCAGGAGATAGCAATTGCCGCTTTGGACCGTTTAGTGCAGGAGTGATTACCGGAAGGCCTAGCCGGTATCACTAGTTATCCTAATTACCTTTACTCAGAATTATAGTACTGGATTTGTTTACAACATATTAGACTTTTGTGATTTATTATTACTCCTAGACTTGTTTAGATTGATGTTGATGTTGATGTTGTGGACTATCTAGTTGTGACTTATGACTTCTTTGTTTTATTATATCGTGTCATTTATCTTTCTTATGGAGTTGAGATTATCATTGACAGGTTATATATTGTTGTGTGAGATGGATAGATCGTATTGTTGACCTAGACAACGTTCTACCGCGGATGCTGCGGCGTAGGCTGGATGTACCCACGTACCCGCGTCCGATCATCCGAGTGCCGGTTCGAGCCTCCTGGGTGCCATTTAATTTTTCTTTAAAAAAATTAAGTGGTGAGTTGGTGATGCCTGCAGCGCAGGTGCGATTCAAGTGCAGTGCAGATGCGGACTTACGGACCGAGATGTGTGGGACCTTCGGACTGGAATGTGGTGGACATTCGGGTCGAATTTGTAGGCCTTTGAATCAGGAGTCTGTAACACAATTATCTCTTCCAAATATATATATATATATATATATATATATATATATATATATATATATTTTGGTCACCAATGATCTTTCTCTTTCATTTTTTTTCTTCCATTAAACAACTTTTCCTCCCCAATGTTTTGGTTTCTAGTAATCAAGTAGCAACCACAGCAAACCACCTCACATGGCTCAAGGCCATCCATCCCATGTCTCTCTGATAAAGGGACTCAAGAGTTACAGCACCACCTCATAATATGGGAATCTCAACCACTATCATCAAGTTATATCCCTATGTAATATGTGAAGGCTCCTTCCTTTCCTCACCTCCTCTCTAAGTAACCACTTGATCTTAACTAATCAGTAGGGAATAAAGTGACCCCTTTTCCAATCATTTCATCATCGATGCTTTCTTTCGCAGTCTCAAGTCACAACACTTTCCTCCAACTTGGATAGTTTTTTGTTTAGGCACTCTTTGTTCTAAATGAGGAGGAGTTTACAAGTCTGAAGTCCGAAATGATTTTAAGTTTTTTTTTGGAAATTAACTTCCAACGACATGGTTCGTATAAAGTCCTCTGTTGGAGGGACAGTGGACCCACAATACGTACAACGTAGTATGTACAAAAAGTTTTATGTGAAATGTTGGACAACATCGAAAAAAAAAAAATTCCAACGACATGGTTCGTATAAAAGTCACTATTCATGATTCAGAAATTTCCAAGGTCTATCAAATTCAATAAACTTTGTGTGTGTGTGCGTACAACAGTAGTTCTAATCTTTTATTGTATTTATCCAAATTTCAGTTGATCAAAACTTGAGAGGTATTGGTAGAGGTGTCTATCGGCCGGGTCGGTCCGGGTTCAATGTTGATCGGATTTGATCGGACTTGGGTCGGACCGGATCGGGTCAGACCGAAATTTTAAATGTAACCTCTAAACCAAGTCCGGACCCAGATCCGGGTAGCTTTGGGCCGGTCCGGGATCAGGCCTGTCCGCGGACCGTCCAATATATATATATATATATATATATATATATATATATATATATATATATATATATATATATATATATATATATATATATATATATATATATATATATATATATATATATATATATATATATGTTTTTTTAACACAAATTTAAGTGGGTTTATTGGTTAGCTGTAGAAGTTAAAAAATATATATGAGGTTCTGGGTTCATATAACCCCTATCTCTTTTATAAACATAAATTTTAATATATATATATATATATATATATATATATATATATATATATATTTCGAATTTTTACCGGGTCAAACTGTGCTGACCTGAAGAACCAAATCCTGTCCGAATCCGGTATGGAGTACAGGGCGGGCTGGGTCGGATCAACAATCCTAAAATTGAAACCAAATCCCGACCCGTTACAATATTGGGTCTTACTGGGTCGGCCCATTGGCCAGGCCAGGCCCAGATTTAACCGTGCCGGGTTCCGGACTCTCTGGCCCATTACACCCCTGTGAGGTATTGGTTGCTGGAAAGTAAGTTGACTTTAAATACTACTGAATTTATTTATAAAGCACACTTTTACTAAATTTGGCATTAGATAGATACGTAAATCAAGTGAAATATTATGTGTTACTGCTTTAAACATGTATATCTCAAACCTAAAATGGAGAGTATTATTATAGTGAGTCATGCCGAAGCTTTTATTAGGACAGTCACTTGGTCCTATTTTTCCTTCTTTTTCTTCCAACATCATACTTGGTACGAAATTTCCTAAGATCTTAACTTCAAATTTGCAACAAACTAGCAATAGATGTCCCAAACTGTAGGACTCTCTTCAGTTTTAATACACAACTACTTACTTTTTCATGTTTTTTTTCTTCCTCCAAACTCAAATTATCATCAAACCTTGCAACAAGAAATTCGAGATCTTTACATGTTATATAACAGAAACAATTATATCTAGATTCCTACATATGGCCTGAATTCTCTCCACTCTTCACTAGAAATAAGGCAGTCTAAGCTACATAGTTCGCGCCTTTTATCAGCTGTGTCAAATCCATCAAACATTGAATACATAAAATCTGTTTCCTGATGATTTCTCCCTCTTGCAATGAACACACATGAACCTACTTCATAATTTCAATATCCAAATGAGTCCTGCTTCCTTCACTATAGAGGAGTACATTCCCTCCAACCTCTTCCTACCTTGATCTTCCAGTTATCCTGGGGAATTCTTTTCCTCTAGGGCTGTACATAATGAGAAGAGCGGAAATTAATAAATATTGAAGCTTGCGCAACTTGCAAATGCAAAAACAGGAGAGAAAAAAGAACTTGAACTTAGAATTTTTTGAGGCAGCTACAATAAGATATTTCAAGATCCTATAAATGTTACAGAACCGAAAATAACAGTAAATTTTACGTACCTACCTATGGTTCATCTCCCACAATTGGTTCAACCCTCAAGATATAATCTGTAATTCTGGTGAATTCCAAAATTTATGCAATCATGTGGTCTGACATTTGTTTTGGGTACAAGGAAAAACATACACCATGAGAATCAATTGATTTAACTAGATCAAGCTACTGTCATGGTTGATAAGTAAATGCAGGACTTGCTCACAGGCAGAGGCAGGATCACAGTTCTTCGAGCACCACAAGGTAGGCCGTGACCGAGCTGACTCAATCCAGATGTCCTGAAGAAAGATCAGCAGGAGATCGACTCAGTTGTGGGCCAAGAGCGTCTCGTCCCCAAGTCCGAGCCCTATCCTTGCAGGCCATCATCAAAGAGAACTTCTGTGATCCACATGCACCCCGCCTTGCCCCTCTCAGTCAGGAATGGGGATAAGCTCTGAGGAGTATGGTATCAGCAGCTTCAGCATCCCCAAGCACACCAGGCGCTTCATCAATATATGGACTATGGGTCACGAACCCTCTGTCTAGCTTGATTTGCTTGAGTTCTGTTTGGCCTGGTTTTCCTGGCGAGAGGGTGACAAATGAATGTCAGGGAGAACTACTCTGACTCCATGCATTTCGGGGATGTCAGGAGGATATCCGTCGCATGGAATAGATATCTTTGCAGTGCATACAATGGGTGCAACGTTGATCCTGCCTTCATCCATTTCTGGTTCATGTAAAACATGTGTAAGAAAAGAAAAGAAAAACATAACCGAAACACTATCTAGTAGATAAAGTACAAGTGACCAATTAATTGTTCCTCTATCTACTAAAGAAACTACATAACCAAAACACTATCTAGTAGAAAAACAAGTGACCAATTAATTGTTCCTCTATCTACTAAAGAAACTACATAATAAAAGATCTTCAACCTTCATCTAATGCTGGTTCAGTGGAGATGGCTTACATCCTAAAGCATGTAAGACACGATAACATACAAGACAAGCATAACTGATTAACTGAAAGACCTTATATACTACAAAGTACATGTGGCCTACCAATCATTCCCAGATCTACTAAAGCAATCAACATAACTAAACATAATCTTGATTCAAGATCATAGTATCATACATGAAATTCCATCAAGATAATCCAATACTACGATAATTCTGAATATGTGCAAAATTAAAAGATATTCTAACAGGGCATATCTTGTGACTCGCCACATAGAGTTCTCGAAATATGGAATGACGGCTAAAATTTGAGAGGGAAAAGAATGTACCACCAGTGAACTGCACAGAAACCAATCAAATAGAAGACATAAAACATAACTAATTCACTAGAGTATATTATTATGCTAAACTTGAAGCATATGAATCATGACCTATAGAATCTGTGGACAAAAATGTTATGCTAGCAAACGAGAAAAACGGACCCAAGAAAGCCATTAGTTATGATTTCCACAAGAATGACTTAACATAGGTCATGACTGACCACTTAAAAAAGAGTAACCTATCCTAGTGTCTATGTTCTTTAGATGTGGTTAAAAAATGTCACGTACAATTTGGACTAACAAAATATGTTCATATTCTAATTCCCTTCAGGAATTCCGACAAGAAATTTCTTTCGTCGAGAGGAGGAAAAATGAGTAATATTGAACTCTGCTTGATTGGCAACAAGAAAATTTAATGTCCTTTAAATGTTGGCTAAGTTGCACTTTAATACCTCGAGTATCCCTGATTTGTAACTTGCTACCCTGAAATATCAAAATTAAGAACTTGCTAAACCTTCATATTGGCACTTAAATTTCCTGTCATCTCTGCTTTCTTGTCATAAAATATGCTCACCTACTCATTCATCTTCTTCTTCCCCAAATACCCATTTTTGTTCTCCAACAGAAACCTATAAACCAATAGAGTTCGAGGGTTTCCTTCCCACAATTGCAAGCTTGTGGGAGAGGGACTAATGCAGGAGCTCTCTGTAAGGGTTCAGTCTTACTAACAGAGGTTCAGTTTTAGGTATTGGGGAAGAAAGGGTGAGGTACATTTTTTTTTTTTGGGGGGGTGTTTCTAAGGGCAAAAATGTCAATATTGGTCGTGTGCTTTGCACATAACCGTCAAGTTGGATGACAGTTTAACGGTGGGCATTAAGTTGCAAATACTTCAAAGTTCATATTGTTTACTTGCCTATTAAAACAACTTAGGTCAACAAGTTGAAATTCGAGAATACTTGAGAATATTAAAGTGCAAAATAACCTAAATGTTGCAGAACAGGAAAAAATTAGCAAGAATAAAAACAATATACATACCTTTCTGTGGTTTCAACCATATGCAACCTTCAGTGGAACTAAGGAAGAAATCCAACACTTTTGATCATCTCTGCCAATCCATCCAACACTGAATAGATCAACTCTGCTTCCTTATGAGCTCTCCCTCTTGCGATGAACACATGAACCTTATTCATCACTTCGATCCAGCTATACCCTGCTTCCTTCACTACTCCAGCAGAGTCCATTCGCTTCCTCAACTCCTTCACTTGTTGCCACATTCCCTTGGAAGCATATATGTTCGACAACAAGACATAAGGCCCAGTATCATTTGGGTCAATTGAAATTGCCTTACCAGCAGCATACTTTCCCAACTCAGCATTACCAAACTCTCTGCATGCACTGAGAAGGCTCCTCCATACAATTGCAGCTGGATCAATTGGCATCCGCTCGATGAATTCCTTCGTGTCATCAAGCTTTCCCGCACGACCCAAGAGATTAACAACAGAGGCATAATGTTCCATTCCCGGTTCAATATTAAAATCTTGTTTCATAGAGTTAAAATGATGAAGTCCTTCGTCAACAAGCCCTACATGATCACATGCCGAGAGTACACCAACAAATGTTACATAATTAGGCTCTATTTTCTCACCCCTCATTAACTGAAACACTCTGAGTGCTTCTTTGGCATAGCCATGGTGTGCATACCTTGAGATCATAGAGTTCCAACAGACAACATCTCTTCCACGAGTAGAATCAAATAGTAACCAAGCTTCTTGGATACAGCCACACTTGGCATACATATCCACAAGTGCATTGGAGACATGGGAGTCATAGTCTACACCGGCTTTTATAATATGATTATGGAACTGGAGACCATGAAAGAGGCTAGCTAGGTTACTAGCCACTGTGAGAACCGCAACAAATGTAAACTGATCGGGTCTCATCCCAGAGACACGCAATTGATGGAACAAATTGAGGGCCTCTTCACCTAGGTCATTCTGGGTGTATCCGGAGATCATAGCATTCCACACCACAAGATCTTTCTCATCGATCTCATCAAACAATGTCCAAGCATCATCAACACATGAGCACTTTGAGTAGACATCAACCAGAGCACTGCCAGCATAGAAGTCCAGTGAGACCCCACTTTTGATGACGAGGCAATGGACTTGCTTGCTTGAATACACCAACGATAATGATGCTGACACCCCAAGGAGGCTCACGTAGGTCAAGAGACTTGGGCGCAACACCTTGGATCTCCTCATATCATTAAACAGAGTAAATGCCTCTGCAATCTTATCCTGCCTCGCATACCCTTCGATCATGGCATTGTAGGAAACGACGTTGAGATCAACCGAAGCATCAAAGACAAGTCTAGCGTCATCCAGAGAATCACATTTTGAGTACATGTCTATGAGTGCATTCTTTACATAGTCATCTGACTCCAGAACAGCTTTGATAGTAAAGGCGTGAATCTGCATCCCCACTTCCAGAGCCTTTATAGAACCACATGAACACAGAACGCTTGTGCAAGCAAACGCATCGGGCAGCCAGCCCGACCTCCCCATTTCCACAAACAACACTATGGCTTCCCGTTCGAACAAATTCTGCATGTACCCAGAAATCATACTAGTCCAAGAAACCAAATTCTTTACTCTGGTCCAATCAAACACCCTCCTCGCGGTCCTCACACTCCCACACCTACAATACAGATCGATAAGCACGTTGTTGACCGAGACATCCATCCGCATTCCGCTCCTAAAGACAAACCCGTGCGCCTGTCTTCCCCCTTCGAGAAAACCAAGTGCCGAACAAGCACTTACAACGCTAGAAACCACGAATTTATCCGGCTCGACTCCCGACGCCCTCATCTGGTCGAACAACCGCAGCGACACGTCGCTCCTCCCCGTCTGAACATACCCAGAAATGAGAGCGGTCCAAGTGACCGAATTCTTCACCGGCATCTCGTCGAACATGGACGCCGCGTCGTCCATCGAGCCGGACTTGGAGTAGAAGGCGATCAGAGAGGTGCCCACGAACACGTCGAGGTGAAAACCCGACTTTACGGAAAGACAATGTACTTGGAAAGCGGCGCTGACGGCTTCGGACTGGACGCAGGCGCGGAGGACGCTGGCGAGGATGAACTCGTTCGGGTTCGGGCCAGCAGGAGAGGCGCGGAAGGCGGAGAACACGGAGAGGGCTTCGGCGCACTGGTGGTGGTGGGTGTGGGCGGAGATGATGGAGGAGTAGGAGATGAGGTTCCGGTGCGGCATTCGGTCGAACACCTTGCGGGCGTCGAGGGGGGTGCTCGACTTGGAGTACGCGTTGAGGAGGAGGTTGTTGAGGAAGAGGTCGGAGGAGGAGTGGAGGATGATGGAACGGGCGTGGGCCGGACGGAGGTGGAGGTGCAGGTGGGTTTGGTTCGGAGAGGAGATGCATTGCTGCAGGAGCTGCGCGAGGAGACGACCGCACGGAGGAGTTGATGGGTTCATGGTGGTGCGACAACGGCTAGTTTTTCTACGAATTTATATATATATATATATATATATATATATATATATATATATTTAATGTCCGACGATACGTACCAAACTTTATGCATGCTGCATTGCATGCTATTTGGATAGCATGCAATTTCATTTGAGCCCACTGTCCTCCACACCTCTCCCGTGGTTTAATTCCGAGACCTCCGTCCAGCCAGAGAGGTTATACCTCTTCTCGCTGACCATATAAGAACTAGTTGAGTTCGGTTAATTAGCATTTGCATGCCATTTCTTTTTTATTTTTTATTTTTTGGTGTGTGTTGGATCCTAGATTTTTATTTTAGTGTTTAGGCCCTCCAATTAAAAAAAAATTCCGGCTTGGGTTGGTTGTTGTCATTGTAATCATGTTCACGATATAATAGAAAAAAAAAACATAAAATCCAAACTTTCCAATTGGATATGTTACGACTTAAACTCAAATAAAACTTTATGATCCAAAATTTTCAATTGGACATATTAGAACTTGGAATCTAAGCCAATATAAAATTCAGGATCTAAATGCTTTTGATATCTTAACTTTTCACTACTCAATTTTAACAATCCCATGTCATAAATTGTTCTTTTAATGTACCTTTCATCAATTTTTTTAAAACACATCGAAACAATTTTAAAAGAATATTCGATAATACAAGTATCTATATTGCACTTTTGTAGTACAACATAATATTTTGAACTGGTCTGATATGCTTCAAAATTGACAATATGTGCTTCAAAAAAACAATTTATAAAATTGGGACGCTAAAATCGAACAATGGAAAGTTTAGATGCAAAAAATATCTGGACACTATAGTTGGAGTACCATTAGAATAATTCAGCCTTATTCTCTAGTTTACCAAATCATCGCTACCTTTTCCCTTGGAACAAAACAAGAAATGAAACAAATCTCCTCTCGTTCTAGTTTGGAATTAAAACCATTCCATTATCCAATATACAAAAACTTGGGCTCCAAAATTACAAACAATGAGGGATTCGAGCTACAATAAGAGTACCCGAACTCCATAACTCAGGATAAGATACAAGTCTTCTCTGCACATGACTACTTTGAGCAATAATGTCAACACTATAAAAATTTAGACGAACTGCTCTTTCAGGTCAGACTTCCATTGCTGGTTACAGACATTTTGGGAACTGGCATGGCTTCAGTAAGAGCAACCGAACATTCCTCTTCACAGCACTAACTCTCCAAATCTTCACAGCAGACTACTAAGCAGTGCATCCGAGTTTTGAGTTCATGTGAACTTATTTGTTTCTAGTACTTTCGATATCGTACAGGTTGTTGGGGCAGTATGAATGTTGAACAAAAGTTTGGCCTGAACTGTACAGTGTACACCTCTGCTTCTGGCCACAAACAGGAGCTTCGAGCGAACGGAACTTGGAAAAAAAAATCAGTTGAAGAAATAAGGAGAGCGTAGGACTTCTTCAAGGTCAAAATCGCCTCTTTCTGGCAGGGGAGGAAATGTCAACGTTGGGAAGGACGTCTGGAAATTCTGATGCAGCTGAAACAAGGAAAAGGAATTTGTGCGATTAGTTTCTGGCTAAAACTGTACTATGTGCAACCAGAATATTTCCATCATAAGAACAATGTAGTCTCTATATTCACTTATTTTGTACTATGTGCCAGAATAAAATTGTTTCATCAAAAGTATATAGCAGTATAGAATAACTCACATTCTCAAGTATAGGTATGTTGTACAATTCCACAAATTGTTCACGTAGGATTTGATTCATCCTGTCCACGTCACATGCGTGTGTCCAAAATGAGTCATGCACTCCTTCAGCCAAATTTCACAAGAGAGTAATTTAAATACAAAACTAAAAGACAAGCCATTATCTGTGGCAAATGAGTATATAAGTTAACAATCTCTTTGAATCTCATAAATCAACACAGCATGGCTTCTGTTATATGCTACAGACCCAAAGCATATTGGTTTCGTTTGCACACGTTCCCCAAATCCAGTGTATATTTTTTAATAAAATCCCTCAATTCTCATGAATTGCAAATAATTCCCCCTAAATCAACAAAAATAGAGTTCTGAGCTTAGAAACTAGAAGCGAAGCGAGTGAGCGGGGGACGGAAGCAGGGGCGGAAGCGGAGAAGCACTACTTAGAAGATTCTAAAGTTGGAAACGTGATAGGAGCGTGATAGGAGCGTGCGCTAATAAATTTATAATGTTTATTAATTATTATTATCAAAACTTATAAATATCTTAATATTTATTATAATTTATAAAGTTTAGTTCAAAGTTACATAGAGATCATTCGCATGTTAATTTTTTATGATGTCAAGGGAATAAATATTTAGTTCTTGGTACTTTGATAAATGTGTATTGGAATTTTTTTAATTTCTCTCCCAAAGTTTATGTTCTCTTTTAAAATTTTGGTCATATTATGGGAAGCAATCATATCGTCGGAGAAACGAGCTCCCGTCTCCGGAGAAACGAGCTCCCGTCATCGGGGAAACGAGCTCCCAAGTAAGAAACGCCGAATCGAAGGTTCTCACTGAAATTCGTTGACCTCCGAGGAGTTTCTGGCTTCTAAGGTTCTGAGTTCCTCTAATTAACTTAACCCATTAAAATAAAATATTGTCACTTTTAACGGGAGTACCAAAAAAATTGATCGTTTATGTCCTAATGAGTCACTTTTCAACAAACATCTTTCTTCTCCATTTCATCGTCACCAACCTTCTCCACCTCCATTAAACTCCCTCTCTTCTCACAATCTGTCCTCAAGTAAGTCCTTTTCTTCTCCTTATCTCCATTACTCATCATCACAATCTCCTCCACAATCTTCCCCATTATTCATCATCATCATCATCAATCCCCTCTTCTACTTATCTCCTTTAGATACGATATTCTCAAACCCTAAAAATAAAATCTTACTCTTTGTAAATCTGAGAAAATAATGCAAAATTCTTCAACAAACCACGTTATAAAACCTAAGAGATTAAAACATAGAAGAAAAGCAAAATTGAAACGAGAAAATTTGTAGTTTGTTTGAAGAATTTTCTTGTTTTCCCCAAATTCATCACCAAATATGCACTTTAGATGATGGGGCCTTTGTAAATTTACAATAATTATGGGGAAGAATGCTTAGGGTCCATTTTTGGACAATTTGGAAGATGATGAAGAAAGAAATGTTTTGGGGGGTTTAATAAGGACAAAATCGTCCATTAGTTTTATTAACCCTTGGGTTGGGTTAAAATGAATAAAACAGTAACGAAGGGGATTCATAACTTTATTTTTTGTTGATCTGTGGTACTTTTTAGTAATTCATGAGATTTGAGTGACTTTTAAAAATACACTAGATATGGGGGACTTAAATGCAACCCAAGCATATTATACATAGGTAGGGATAAAAAAGACAATCAAGAATTAGTCCACTTTATACTTATAAAATAGGTATACTAACACATGTCAGCTTATAAAATGAAATATTCATGTTTAACAT